>WUQG02038939.1:0-10734 GCA_011317285.2 Androctonus mauritanicus | reverse complement strand
TCTATTTTCTATTCAAAGTATACTTTTAGAACTATCGCTAATACCTACTACTAGATACATACAAAAAAAAAGGAATTTTTTTCCTTTGCTTCTTTCTTCTACTTGTATAAAAAAAAAAAAAAAATATGGGAACACAAATTTTTGGCTTGACTACACCAGAAAAGTGGTTTTAGGACACTCGGACTAACTTTCCATCAGAAATACATCAAGATTCGTAGGAATAAGATAAAAAATTCATACTAAGAGGGAAAAAAATATTTTCTGCTTTCTTCTAGAATTGATTTCTATTTTTTTTATTTATTTTTTTATTTATTTTTTTATTTTTTATTTATTTTTTACTCTTTCCTGTTCCTATCTGTTTATCCCCATAACGTTAAAAGATGTTATTCTATTCAAATAGGCACTTGAAAGGAAATAGCGTCGAAAATAATTTTTCATCTTTTTTAATCTCTGTTACCATTCAAAAAATAAAAAAAAAAACAAGAAAACTATTAACACCCATAATTTATGCTAATTAGTTTTAAAATGTCAAAGAATTTAAAAAATTCCCAAAGGTATTACCATAATTCTAAAATTATGAATTTTTTATTACAATTCCAGATAAGATTTTACGAGATCAATTCCTAATATCTTTTGAAAACTTTCCACTTTTACGTTTTATTATATCCGATTAATAATCGATTATTACAATAAAATAAATTGTTCGGTACTGCGATTAAAACGTATTTTTTCTTCTTCTTCTTCTTTTTTATCTCTTTCTCTAATGCCATTTATTCGATTTATTCGATTTCGATTTTTAATTCGAATTATTTCTTTCTATAGCCAGAATGCTTAATCGTGTTTGTCAGTAACTCGAAAAATAATTCACGAATTTCCTTTGAGATAAACATTATTACACTTTAATCGTCTAATAAATATAATTGTATATATATATATATGAATAATGCATTTAAAAGTAAAAGGGAAACATAAGTAAATTAATTGGATAAAATTTGAAGAGTTTGCAGAAAAACATCATTAATTTTTTATAGAATTTGTCGTTATACTTAAAAAGCTTTAAAATTTTTTAAAGTTTATCAAAATTAAATTATTATTTAGTCCAAAATTAGTGTCATTATCACTCTGGTTATAAAATGTCATTAATTCAACGTTTTATTGAATTATAAATACTGTTTAAAGCGGAAAACACTCATAATCTTCTTTTTCTTTGAAGTGATCACTTGTAGAAAATTTTTTAAAAAATATGTTGGTATTTATATGAATGCATCACTTGAAAATCCTACTGCCAACTCTACTTATTATTTTTTTTTACCATTTAAACAATGATAGGTGTGTTTAAAACTTTTCTGCGGCTGAAGAATGAACTTTTTACACTTTCGCTTTCTCTATTAAATAAATAGGATTATGGACTAATAAAGCAATAATGTGAAGATCATCGTTTATCTCTTCACTTTCTTATTTAGTAAATGTATTCGTGAACCAATTCCCTGTCATCAGCTGCTTTCTATCGTAGAAAATTTCTGGCTGTTTTCCCATTTTCGCCATGCTGAAATCTGTCCAAATTCAACCATTTCCAGAAAAATTGATTGCTTTTCCAATATAAATTATCGTTACAATTTCCCTAAGTCCACAATTTTATTCTTGTTTCAGTCACAAAAACCACACATTTGACTTTCGACTTTTCTATTTTTCCGATGTTATCACGAAAAGTATAATTTATCTTATTAAAATATATATATATAGAAAAATAATTTATATAAATAGTATTTTTAATAAAAGTGCACATATTTACAATATTTTTATTCGATAATTATAAATTTCTAAGTTAGAATACATATTTCTTACAGTAAAATGCAGTGAAGTCAAGAAAAGTAAATAAATATAAATTTATCTGCCAGGAAATCATTTTAATAAATTTTTTAAATGCAAATTTCTATAGTTTGTTTACTTACTTCAATTCTGAATCAAAGAGTTCTTAAGTTTATGATTGCAGAAAATTTATCTTTATTAATGCCAATAAATTCACAGGTAGAATCTTCAACTGCTATTGCTGATAACAGAATTTTTTTTCTTTTTTTTTTGATCCAATTTAAACTAATTTATATTTTTTTTAAATATTATCAAATTGACTCTTTTCGATATCTAGTTAAGAAGTCTGGAGAATTTTCAATTACCTCTAGAAAATAAATTTTTCCTTAATTTTTAATATTAAATTATAAGTTACTAATTTCTAATTTTGACGTTTATGCCTATCGCTTGCTTATCTTTATTTCAAATACAAAAATTTATTATTAAATAATATAAGAATTAAATTCAAATAATCTTTGAAAATTAAAAAAAAAAATAATAATAATAAATTTGATGACGGTGATAATTCACATACAATTTATAATTAAAAATAATAAGGTTCAAATTATGTAGAAATCGAAATAATAATCAAATTTATATCTATAATTATTTTATATATAATATTTCAACCGATCTAACGTAGATTCTAGAAATTCTATGTTTTCTAGACTCTAGAATTCCATATTTCATAAATTCTACATTTCTAGATTCTAGATATCATATTTTAAATATATAATTTCATGATTTATGTTCTAGAATTCTATATTTCATATATCTAAAATTTCATGTCTTATATTCCAGAATTCCACGTTTCATATATCTAGAACTTCATGTCTTATATTCCAGAATCCCACGTTTTATATATCTAGAACTTCATGTCTTATATTCCAGAATTCCACGTTTTATATATCTAGAACTTCATGTCTTATATTCTAGAATTCCATATTTCATATATCTAGAATTTTATCTTCTATGAATCTATAATTGTTTGTACTTCTACAATTCTGTTTCATGTGTGTATAATTGTATATTTCACATGTCTATAATTCTGTATTTTATGTTTTCATATTCTAGAAATCTATTATACGTTTCAAAATTCTAGAATTCTATATTTTGTGTTTCTACAATCCTATATTTCACATTTTTAGATTATAGAATTCTATGTTATATGTTTTCAGACTTTTGAATTTTAAAATTTAGAATTATTAATATAAAATTTTAAAATTAAAATAAATATAAAACAAAATAATATTAATTCCTCAAATATTGATGCGGAATTAATATTCACGATTCATTAATACTTAATTTGAAAAAATAAAATAAAATAATTTATTCAAAAAATATCGTTGATTAAATTATTTTTGGCATTTCATATTAATTCAGTGAATTAAAAAATTATAAAGAAAAATATTTCATATTATTCAACTGCATAAAAATTGAAAACGGATGATAAATATCAAAAATTCAACTTTGTTATCGACGAATCTATACAATTACAAGTGGATTCCATTATTAATTCTCAAAGGAATAATAATTTAATTGTTTTTTAGACTTAGCACATCTAAATCGGATCAAGTAATTGAAGTTATCAATTCTTTATCAGATCAAACAATTTCCTCTTCTTCATCACTTTAAGCATCACACGTACTGGTTAGTTCTTTAAAATTGTAATATTCTTTATGTTTAATGCTATTAGTACAAGTAATGCATTCGGTTTTCTTGATTACTAATAGTAAAATCTATCAGTCTCAATAACCATTGATTTTAATTAAAGAGTTACACCTAGAAGTAAATAATTAATTCCTAGCTTGCTTAACGATAAAATAAAGGATACTGTTAATAATAATCCAAGCAAAATTATGGCTGTGAATATCCTCCAAATATAACCAAAATTGAATCATTATCTAGTTAATCTCATATTACTTTTACTTCAGCGAATAAAATTAAATATTGAAAAATCTTCAACGTGCTATCAAAAGTTACAAAATTTATCTCCTACAACAATATCTTTAAAAAATTAAAAAAAAAAAAAAACAAGTTTGCAAGTTATTAGCCAGGTTGTACGTCATATATTGGTACATATTTATGACATCAACATTATCACATCATAGTAATGCATTGCATTAATGTTTACTTTATGATCTCATCCATTATTACGTTACAAATGACGTCATATCGATATTACGATGACGCAACCTTTGGCTCGTGTGATCGATCCTAGAATTATTATTCAAGCAATAATTTTGAATATCTTTGATGGTGTCATGTTTGAAATCCAAACATGACACCATCAAAATCACCATCGAAATTTTAATATTATTTCAATTTTAAATATTCTCAGATAATAAAAGGCCTAGCAATACTCAAATTCAATCAGAAATTTGAAGAGTTAAACAACAATTTTTGTGGCGACATCAAAATGTCTTATCATAGGGAGATTTTTGACCAATGGTATATTTTATGTTATACTAGAAAGTGACATCCAAAGAAAATTCCTTTGGAAAAGTTTTAAATAGAGTTTCCTTTAACTTTCTAAAAGGAACTTTCTAACTTAGCAAAGAAAGGCAAACTGCTATGTTTGATCAAGGATGAGGGAATGCATAGGGAACAGATACACCAAAAGACATTCATTTTGATATATATACATAAATAATACTGAAGAAACCAAGAATTTCAGTACTTTAAAACTTCAGATCTTGTTGTTGTTCTTTACGTTTTTCAGAAAATTTAAAAAACAACAAAGAAACAAAGAACAACATTATAGAATTTAAAACTAATCCTCCGAAAGATTTTTTTAATGACAATTCTATTATTTTTACACGCTTCAAAAATTTGATTATCCCCAAAGACATATTCATTCTGTTGTTATCCGATATTTAAAAATATTGAATAATAAAATTAAAATAAATAACTCCAAGCTAATTTATTATCTATCATTTCAAACAAGCACACTATTGAAATTTTAGTAATTCTTATTTAGATATACTCTGTAAAGAATATGTTTTCTTGTACTCAAGTAAATGATTTTTTTCCTCTTTTAATATACTGTATTCAATTAAATTACTTTCAAATCAGGAAAAAAATGTTATTTTAAAAAATTACGATATTATTTGTGTAGATTCAAACTATTAATATTTAAAATATTTTTATTCTAAAAATCTTAAAATTAAAAATTCAAATTTAGAATTATTTATATTGTATTATCACATTAGATAAAATAATTTTATTATGTTAAAAAAATCTGACTTTAAGATCGCCATATTATTATATTATAGTATTATTTATGTATATATATATTAAAATAAATGACTTTTTGTGTATTTGTTCCCTATGCATTCCCTCATCCTTGATCAAACATAGCAGTTTGCCTTTCTTTGCTAAGCTAGAAAGTTCCTTTGGAAAAGTTAAAGGAAACTCTAGTTAAAATTTTTCCAAAGGAGTTTTCTTTGGATGTCACTTTCTAGTATAACATAAAATATATTATAAGTCAAAATCTCCCTATGATAAGACATTTTGAGGTCATGACAAAAATTAGTGTATTTGTGTGCTTGTGTATCTTCACTAATGACTTCAAATGATTTTTAGAAATTTATCTTCTTCTGAAGAATATGTGAAAATGAGACTTCATTTAATCGATTCAGAAATAAATTTATAACAAATATTTTCTTTCGTTGAAATTAAAGATTTGTACAGCTCTTGTGTTTATCAGCATCTCTGAAACGTTTCAATTACTTCAATTTGTATCATATGCAATGTAGGCATTCTGTCGGTTTTGTTTGCAAAGATATTCTATGAAAATTTTCAGCTGAAGAATTCTTCATTACTCTGTAAGGAGCCTCTTTTAGATGCGTGATTATGTAAATGTTTCAATGAATAGGAACATATTCTGCAAATATTTGATACCAATTTATATTCACTTTGTATATAATAGGTTTTAAAATTCGTGCTAATTATTTCAAAACGTTTTTAAAAGATAATATTCCATTGAAGGCTATAAAAAAAATTCTAGGATTTAATTAATCAATTCAGAGATAAATCTTCATTCATTCAAAGTAAAGAGTGAGAAAATTACTTTCATAATTTTTATAGTTTTTTTCTACATATTCAAAATTAAAACGTTTATTTTAATTATTTATAAATTTCTCTACTGAATAGCCTATTATCTAAGACTGCCTTTTATTAAAAAAAAAAAAAAATCAAAAATCTTTCATTCCTGAATATTTATTTAATAAACTATTCTCATGAATATTATTTCCTAAACAGTAAAAGTTTATTTTTCTAAAAATTATTATTATTATTTTTAATAAAGATTATTCATCTATATCTTTTAATTATAAAAAAAATATAGCATTTCTTTTTCAATGTTAGAAAAATATTAGAAAATTAATTTCGTAATTTTTTTTCTATTGAATAAATAAATGTTTTTCATATCTAAAGAGAAATTGTTGAAAATTGTTATAAATGTGCAAATTATTGTTGATTTAAGATGGAATTTCCATATTTCTTATACTGAAATGCATGTAACTAGTCAAACTCAGTGATTGAAAGAGTTAATCAATGACTTCCAACACATTATTATATAAGATTTTCATCGAATTGGATTTACTGTGTTGTTTTCTTATTCAGGAGAACTTCAAGGAAAATATGAAGAAATTAATTCTTTAAAAATTATCATCCGTAATCTAAAAATTAATATCCAAAAATTAAATTTCATATCAACTCCTTATTTATACATTTAGTTTATTTTTATCAGCATTTAACTTGATTTAAATATTTTCAGTGCTTTGTTTTAAGCAACTTTTACGCAGAATTCCACGAAAGTTGAGTTATTTCATCATTAGCTCATTATAAATTATTTAAAATTAGAAAAATAGATTTTTTTTTCCTGGAATGAGATCTGAATTCGACTTGAAAATAAATTCACAAAAACTTTCAAAAATTCCCTTTTTATTTGTTTTTTTTGCCAAATAAGAATTTCTTTAAACTTTACCGAGACTATAATTAACAATATAATAATTCCTGCTACGCGAATATGATTCATTTAATTAAATCTTGCAAGTTCTTCCTGAAAGCATTTTAATGATGCTGTTCCCTAATTTAAATAATTTTAAGAAAAATTTTCCAAACCTGGCAAGATGGAATAAACTAAAGTTGTTATCCTAACTTAATATGGCTAAATATAATTCAATATTAATACATTACTAGCTTAATACAAATAATTTTTTTTCTTTTTTTGTTTTAACTAGATTTAGTTGTTTCTTATGCGAGATTCTCCAAAGAATTTGACGAAAAAAAAAAAAAGAAAATTTTATTCGTAAAATTTCGTTTGAATATTCATAAAAATTTTCAGTTATTAAAGACTTGGGAATTTTAGAAATCGAATTTTCTGTTCGTGCTTTATAATTACTTAAATTTGACAAGTAGAGAAGTTTTTTAAAAACGTATTACCATTTTTATTCTTGATAAAAATATCTAAAAAATACAAAATTATATTTTTATTCATCACAGAAAGATATTTTTGATTTTTTATGCCATAATAAAATTTATAATCTTCTTTTTTATTTTTTTTTTAATTAATGCTAACGAATTATTATCTGTTCTTTTTTACTCGTTTAGCAGGATAATTTTTTAATTTGTTTTAATAAATCTAAATGAAAACTTATACATCTATTTTTATATTTTAAAATGAAATTAATTGTATATTTTTTTATATATATAAAAAGAACATCAGTAAGGGCAACAACCTTTAAGTATCAGTCGCTATTCATTTACAACAATGTGAAGTTGTCATGGAGAAAATTGAAGTAGCGGTGATTTCTGGATTAAAAAAAAAAAACATCATATATTAGTATCTGGAGATTTTGTAGACGCTTCTAAATCTGAGGAATGCCAAAAAAAATTCTATACTTGCTCGTTTTTTTCTTCTCTTTTTCGCTACTTTAGAAAAGTTATTCCAGTATTGCTCGTTATATAGATAAGATGGTCATCAATGAGATGTGACTGAAGTAAAAATTCGAAAAATTCCTCTTTAAATCCTTTAATAATATTTATAGATATGTTAAATCTTGTTTTAAATATTAATATATAAATAAAGATGAGAATCTTAACGAATTTCAATAATTTGTTTAAAAATTTTTCGTTAATGATTTGGAAGTTTTGAATTATTTTAGATAATAAAACTGTAAGAAAATTTCAATCTAGAAATTCTCCTTTAAACTTAACAGGAGTCCACTTTTCGTATTCTACACGTAATCAATGTATTCCTCCTCCCAAAGAGAACTTCCTCTGATCGAACTTCTTTTCATCTTTAGAGACTTCCAATGAGAGTTGTTACAATGAGACTTTTCTAAGTCTTTCATTGTAACGAAGAAAGTTCAATAGATTCTGCAAATATCATACAGGTTCTCTCCTTTTTTAAAATGATAGTTGCTTGTGTGTGTGTATGTGTGTTTTCGCCACCTAATCCACAATTTTTTTAAACAAAAATAATAACTTTCAATAATAATCTAAAGCCACTAAATTTTTTAGTCTAGGGAAAAAAAAATCTATAGAAAAAATTTTCTATAATACTTTGCTTTATATATTTTTTTGCGGTTCTAGAAATTTTAAAAGTTTATTATTGATCAAAATCTTTATCAATACAGTACGATTAAATTTTTGCTGAAAGGATAAATAAAAAAAAAATTTTTTTTTCTTATAATTATTGTATTATCCATGTTTACATTTGTAATCATTAAATTTTCAATTTTGATTTTAGAATAATACTATTAATAATATAAAATTTTTTTCGATTTCTCTAACATTATTTTTACATTAAGAAACGTCTTATTTTCTGATTCTACTTTTAAAAAGTAGTCGAATTTTTTTCGTTATCTATATTTTTCTTCATTCTAGAAAACTTATCTCTATCTTATTTTGTAAAGAACTTGGAAATCTTATTAACTTCGATGCAAGCAAACCTCAATTCCATTTTTCCAGAATTTGGTGAAGGTTTTCTTTTTTTTTTTTCCCCTGTTCCCCTCTCTACGTTCTAGTCTTTCAAATAATCTTTTTCCATTTTTGATATTATCTTATTTTAAATAATTTAGAAATTGTTTACAAACTTTATCGAATGTTTTGTTGTTGTTTCTCTTTATAATAAAGCTATAAATGTATAGGCTTCTAATTGATTTTTTCGCCTGAATATTTTGGTCTGTAATTTTGTTTCGGATATAAAAACGAGAATCACAGTGAAAAATTATAAATATATAAAGAAAGAAAAAAATTAAGATGTTCTTACATTCGCTTTACCTGTTAAATATTCATAAGATTCCAAAGCAAAAATTTTAGAATTTGAAGAGAATTTAAACAAAATAATTCCCAAATTCGAGTAATAAAGCAATTTTATTGGATCGTTTACATGAGGAAAGAAGATTGAAACTTTATTTCCGAGACAATTCTAAAAATTCCCCCATTGAAAGAAATTATAAAAGATCCATCTAGTTTAAAAAGAAAAAAAAAAATATTTCAATCTTTGTTACTCTCTCTATTCTGGATATCTTACTACGGTGCTAGATTTTTAGATTGTCTCAGCATATAGAGAACAGATAACAAGGGTAATTTGATTTAAAAAAAAAAAACAAAGACGCTTACAATAATACTGAGGATGATGATGATGAGTCAGAATAGTAGATTCGTTTTCGAAAACCATTCCAGAAACAATAAATTCGACTCCTAGGATAAAAGTGAACAATAAATCACCAAGTAACCTAGCAGCTTTACTACTCTACTTTAAATTAATTCATATTATGTATCAGTAAATCTTCCATCAGTAAAATTTATAAAGCAAAGTCTCTAAACTGTTATCCACTTTTGAAAATTTTTGCTTTTTATGTTCATCATATACATAATTTATTTGATATACGTTAACATATGGCATCAGTTTATATAACAACATGTGAGACATAATTTAAATGACATAAATTTGGCACATGTTGATATGTAAATTACTGTATGTAAATATGTTTAATAAGTAACTTGTGTATTAATATATTGGCATATATTGTTGTCCATCAGTATATGCAAATATGCACTGATTACGAGTATGCATAAGCACATAATTAATGTTATTATACCTATAAGCATAAAAAAATCAATAATTCTGTTATCACATTTCACGTTTAATTCTATTATCAATATTATTCCTATGCTGCCATCTATTATAAGAAATACAAAACTGTATAATTAATCATTTTTTTGTATTTTATGAACTTTTTAATATATTATTTTGTATATTTATAATAGAAAAAAAATTAATTTAATATATCAAACAAAGAAATTTTATTTTCTTTATAAATTTACTAATGAAATTTTTGCATTAGTTTTTTTTTTAATAATAAGATCATGTGTATATGTGTGTATGATAAATTGAATTTTTATTATTATTTGCTACTTTTTACAATTACCAAAATAAAATATTGTTAGAGTAAAACATTGTTCAACTGATAATAAAATTGTTTATTACCTCGCAATAAGAATCAATAAAATAATAGAAAAGAACAGATCAATATTTAATTGAAAAGTGCGAAAAAAAAATTTCCACAATAAATTTATATAACTTAATAAAAAAAAAAACGACTTTCTTTATTGAAAAACATAAAATTTTAGGAAAATAATTATTTCCTTTTAAAATAGTAGAACATCGTTTATACGTTTTTGAAGGGGGGTTGATAAAAATTACGTACAAGTGAGGTTAACGTTAAAATGAAACTTTTTATTTTAAACTTTAAATGTTGGAAAAATATATTACAATTTAAAATTTAAAAAAGTTAAACTACATACCATACATATGTTTACTGTACATATGTTTTTTCCATACATTAAAACTTAAAATTAAGAAGTTTAATT
>WUQG02038928.1:0-10735 GCA_011317285.2 Androctonus mauritanicus | reverse complement strand
TGCAGGAAAGCATTTAATATGTGTCACTGATCTGAAAGATCAATGTCACCTGTACATATATGTCCGATAAGGACAATCGAAAAAATAAAACTCGTGCAATTACATTTCATTAAAATCAAACTAGTGTATCATAGTATATGACATAGTACGAAGTGACAGTTACTTCCTATTATCTCATAACATATTGTTTTGATTTTCATTTTAGTTAAGAGCATTGAGGACCACAAAAAAAATCACATCAAGGGCCAGATGTGGTCCACGGGACCACTGGTTTGACACCATTGGTTTAAAGTATTTGTTAATCCAATGACTGCCACACTCTACTCACTTGCCAATAAGAGAGTGCCAAACAGATATATGCTAAGCCTAAGATACATTTGAATAAATTTAAACGCTTACATTTATTTCAGTTTTTAGGCAATGTTATTGATTTTTATTGGATATAAATTAATTTCTCTTATTTATTTATGCCAAAGATAAAAAAAAACATTCTCTGTAAAAAAACTGTTTATCAAAAAAATTTTAATTTAATCTCTTTAATAGTTTCTATCCTATAGTGATCCTATAGTTTATATATAATGAAAAATAGTTTATTTTAATGCATATATTTATTTAAAAGTTCATTTTTATAGATCATATTGATTAAATAATAAATATAAAAAAATTAAATATACTGGGAAAAAATTTTTTTGCTAAAATTAGAAAATAAAAAATTTTAAAAACAAAAAGTAGTAATCAGATTGCAGTAAACTATAAACAATGAAAAAATATTCATGAAAGAAAAACATTCTAACTTGAAAGTTAATAACTATAATTTGAAGTGATAGCATACAAGTTTTAAAAACTTTTTGGTTTGCAAAATAAGTTTTTTATGTTTTTAAAATAGAGTATTACTATATTATTGTTATTGATAAAATGAAAAATTCTCAGTGTCTTCTAGGTATTTTTTTTCTTATACTGGATTTTAATGTATTAAAATCTTGTTTGAATTTGTTAAAATGGATTAAACTATAGTCATTTATCTTCTATAACAAATTATCATATATGTCCATCAATATATCATAAATGTTGTATATCTTTTAGTAAATTTTCATTTAAATGAAAATTTATCACAAGATATCCCTTTATCTTGGTTATGGTATATAAAGAACCACCAATAATATCTTATATATATAATGAAATAATGTACAAGTTAATGAATAAATATATATATATATATATGAATTAATGTACAAGTTTTATTATAATGCAAAATTGTATAAATTATATAACAATTAATTTATTATATTTATATTATTTATAATACTATGTAATTAAATTTTATAACATTTAGGTGTGTTTCATTTTGAGAGGGCACAATATATTGAAGTTTTGATTTTAAGTACATTCTTTTATTCATATTATTCTTTTTTAATTAATTTATATAATTTAGAACTGAAGATAGTTTTCTCAAACTGAAAACATTTTCCTAATGTGTTTACCTACAATAAATATATTAATCTTATAGTCTGAACTTGTTTTTATGAATTTATTGCTCTAAGATGGTATGCAAATGCTTCACCATGTGATAATGTTTTTAGGCATAATGTTATTGTCCAAGGCAAACTTAATGAATAATAGTGTAAATATGTTTTTAGGCTTTTATTAGCATTAGAAAATGAAAAAGGCCATGATTTACTCTACAGAGATGGTCTGGAATATATCAATAACTGTTATAACAACAAGTTATGCCTGTAATTATTCAACTATCTTAACACAAATAAATAATATAACTAAAGCACTATAGCAAATTAATATGTTTCTCTTCCTTGAGAAACATTTTTATCCTTCTTGATCACTTCAGCTGCATACAAACATCTAACCTAAAATGTTATTAAATATATTTTCTAAAATACAAATTCTATTTTCATATAATTCATTTTATTCTAACATTCATATCAAAATTTTTTTATCTGTATGCATGATTTATGTTCATTCATTGGTTAATAACTTTTTAATTTAAAAGTATTTATGTCTTAAATGCATTATTTTTAGCATCTATTAACATACACACCACTTCCATGCCATATTAATTTATTTTGTGTCTGACATATTAATGATGATATTCTTTATAACTAGTATGGTATTGGCTCTACTTTGAATTTTTAAACTACAAGTGCTCCCCTACTTATGATCATTTGATTTATAATAATCTGATCTTACAATTGCCCTTACTATATTTTGAACTTGATTATTTTTATAGAATATTGGCTAGAAATGCTTTTTCTGTTTTATTAAAAATTTATAGTTGGCCAATGGGTGCATGTTAAAAAAATCATGATTTTTCCATCTTGAAAGATCCAGTCATCCATTGTTTATTATTATTACTAAAATTTCTACCATTGTCATCTATTTCTGAATTAAAATTTTTTCAATCTATGATGGGGTTATCTCAAAATAATCTTATCATAAGTCAAAAAATTATTATATGAATAATGAAATTTAAAATTTTATTGTTTTTCTTATAAGATTAAGCATTATTTTAACAATTTAGTGCATGTTAGATGAATGTAAATATATCATTTTGATTTATATTAGTTTTCTGTTTGATATCTTTCACAAGTTCAAATTACTGAATAATTTTTTAAATAGATATCTTCAAATAAAGTTTGGCTATTATCATTAAGAATAAAAATATATTCATCAAAGTGATCATTTTATTTTATTTGATAATGAAATATGCTAGTCATTCAATGTGGTTTCACAGCAATTACTTGAAAGAAGCTATCTGAATAGTGATGTACATTTTTCTAGAAGAGACATAAAATTCATGTCATCATTGACATCATGGCTCATTTAATTTAAATATCATGTTCATGAAATTATTTAAAATGAATTTCAATTAAACTGATGGAAAAGAAAATTTCTCATAAGAAAAAAGGAAATATATGATGATAAACTTGAAACTTTATATTAGTTATAGAAAAGAATTTATTAAAATCACACTGAAGTACTCTCATTCATAATAGTGATAATATAAAACTGTTTTATGATGAAAAATATCACTTTCATATCTGCATTAATGTAATTAGAAAGTTATGTATGAAATAATAATTTTTGCAATAGAAATTCTTTGTGAAAGCAGCCTATTTTGTATCCAACTTTGCCTAATTTAATTCAGATAATGTTTTTAATTTTAATGAAAAAATTTAAAATATTGTTAAATTTTTTAAAAAGTGATTAAATTATTTTAAAAAATTAAGAAAAATTGTTAAATTTGAAATTTAAAATGTAGTATAATTTGTAAATAGCTAATACATGTGCACTTCAAGTTACAAATTTAATTTGTATAAAAATTTTGTAACTTGGGTTGTTTGTAACTCAGATATTTTTGTTATGTGGCACTCAAAAGTACAAAAATAATTTTATATACAGTATTTTGTAATATATTTTATAACTGGACCAATTAGAAGTTTCTTATTTCACAAATTTGAACAAAATGTTCCAATTATAAAGTAAGGATTTTTGATGTAATTTCTGCCATCTTAAAATATTACCATATGTTAATTGTGTAGTCTTACATTATATTAATTGCTATAGCAATCTGCTATTAAATGCTTAAAATTGTAAAACTACTTCTCCAAGAATTTTAAATATTATAACAGCAGAATGAAATTTCACATTTTTAAATACAAATATATGCAACTAGGATGGCTTTAAATTGAGGAGTAAGTATAAATTATAACATCTTCAGATGCTTGTCTTTTTTAGCAACAGATTTTTTCATATTCATTTTTATATTTATAAAGGCAGAGTAAGAAAAGAATACCGAATTCTAGCTCAAATACAATAAAATAAATTTATTCATTTTAATAACTGTAATTATAAAAAAGAATAGGAAATGTGAGGAAACTTGTCGCAAAGTCTAACATATAAGAACAATAATTCAATTTTTCAACAATGATGACTGAAAACTGATGAGAAGGAACATAAAACTAGTATATCAGTAATGATTTGGTTAAACATGTAATTTACATAGGATATAGAAAAATAACATTAAAAAGGGAAAAAATAATAATTGAACTTTCCATCAGATTATCTAAACAAATATAGTGATACCTCAACTTATGAAGTTAATTCATTCCTAGCTGTGGTTCGTAACTTGGAAAGTTCATATTTCAAAATCCAGTTTTCCATTTTATCTTATGGGAAATCAATTAATTCATTCCCAGATTTAGAAATTTTGAAAACAATAAAAAAAATATACATTTGTGTACAATTATTATTTTTATTTTTGAAATCTTTGGTTTTACATGCTTTGTATAAAGATTATCTTCCATTAAATAAAAAAAAAATTGAATTTTTTTATGACTAATTTTGTAATTTGGGTTTCAATTTGTTGTCATCAGTGGCTTCTTTTTGTATCTTAGGCTTTAACTTGCATTATGAGTTAAAAATTAGTTCACAAAGAATTCAATATAACAATTATTATGTGGATCTTTATCATCATCAAGAATAAGCAGTCTTTATCATATTAGGAGTTAAATATACATATTTCAAAAAATAATTGAGATATTTTTATATGAAACTTATAGAAAAATATTTTACAAATGTTATATTAAATAGCATAATGGTTCATATCTTGAGAATAAGTTTGTATCTTGAAAAGTATGTATTTGTAGAATGGTTTGTAAGTCAAGGTACCACTGTATATCCATAGATTGAAATAATTCAAAGGCCATACAATATATGACAAACAGAGAACAAGATTTAGTAATGGAAATGCTTCAATATAGTTAATTTGAAAAAAAAGATCATAGTGATTGAAGCTAATGAACTCATGGTAGGTGTGCCTATGTAACAATATATTTCTTTAGTCATGATGAACTTTTTAATATTGCATTATGATCCATTATCTCTGTTTTAAGTACTATTATAATTCTAATATCTAACAAGCACAATTTAGCAAAGTAAGAACAATTTATTTCAGTATAGCACTTTCGAACATTACATAGCGTCCCTCTTCAGTACCGCTCATTACAAAAGTTTGATCTGAAATCCCAAATATAAACTATAAACTATTGTAATTCTACCAAACAATAATAAGAATCCCTAATAATAAACGTCATTATACTGTCATAATAAACGTCATTAATAAACGTCATTACATTAAACCAATAAATACTAAGTCCAAACACAGCACCAACTGCAGTAGGTTATTACAACACCTCTTTAATGAGACAAACAAACGTTTTCGATACAACAGTGTATCCTCGTCAGGCTTACACATAAAGAGAAAATTTTTTTAAACAGAATAGAACACATACATTGGATGATTTGATAGATTTATCCTTCTATAGAATTATCCCTTGTCATTTTATCACTAAATCAATAATAATTACTATAAAGAAGTTTATATGATAAAATAATTAAATTGAAAGTTAAAATTTTTATTAAAAGTTTTAAAAACAAAAAAGGCATAGCACTAAGCATTAAAAATCTTTTATTTCAAAAAAGAAATGTTTTCAACCGCTATCAATTAGTCTACATCAACTTACAGTTGATAGTGATCAAAAATATTTCTTTTCTGAAATAAAAGATTTTTTCTGCGTAATTCTATTCCATTTTTTGTCTTTTTACAAGTGACAGATTATCTACAACTATATCATATAAAAATTTTATTATCTATTGCTTCATATTTCTGAACATATAAAAGATTTGGAAGCACCATATATAGTACACTCACTGCCAAGTGCACTAAAAAATAGACAATTTCATTTAATATTATTGAAAATGTTAACATATTGAAACAGAATTATATTTGTTGTATAAAGCTGAAGAGGGAATCTAAAAATTTCGAAAGCATAACTCATTATTCAATTAAGTAATTTTTCTTTGAGATTATTAATTCCTGCTTTTTAACTAATTTTAATTAGTTAATTTCATTTAGCTCATCAAAAAAGATTGATAAATTTAGTATCATCTTTTATATTATCTTTTATTTATAATACATAAAGAATGATGTTGGTAAATATTATTATTCCTTAATGATACATTATTTGCTATTTCTTATGTATAATAAAGTACATTAACATAGGACAGCATTTATTATATCTAATCATAGCCAATTTTGTTATCATAAATAAGTATATTTTTATGACTACTTACCCCAAGGAATATGTAATAGTAACCAATTTTTTTCTGAGGCAAAATGAATCACATGAGCAAGTGTTACAGATTTTCCTGTCCCTACTCTACCATCTATAGTCATTAAGAAATAAATTTTTATTAACAGATTCTTTTTAAATACACTTTAATCTACTTCTAAGAGTCAATTTATTTATCAAATTTCTTATTAAAGCATTTTTAGAAATGCATTTATCTTCCATTAGCTTTCTACAAAAACTTATTTGTTCTATTAAATATAAGTTAAATTATTATTTTCTTTAAACATAAAATTATATTCCATTTAACTTTTATATTTGCTGATAAGTATTTAAAAATGCTATAATGTACTGAAGATTGTGCACTGATGGCATATAAAAATGTCATGGAACAATTTTCATATATTTTTTGGCACTGCATCTTGAATCTTTATTTTTATTTAGAGACTTTTTCATTTTCTATAATATTCACAATGTAAATTATTTGAAGTACTATTGTCTTCTAATGAATAAACAAAAATAATAGTCTTTTAGACAGGAATAAAAAAAATTATAAACTTAAACAAATACTCCTTAATGAAAAGTGCTTTCAGTATACATTCTCATCAGATTCAAATTCTATATTTCAAAAATTATTCATTTAAAATATATGTATAAGAATGCATAGTAAGCATTAGAATAACAATTAATAATATATTTTAAATACCATAATTTTTTGAAATTTCTTAATAAACATAATTATCAGTGTTAAAAATAAATATATAATGAATTTATAAAGTTATAATACTAAATTAATAGAGTTCTTTACATAGAAACTATCTCCATACTTTGCTAATGTCATTAAAGTTGAGTTTGTTAATTGACATCAATGCAGTTCTTCTTTTATCTAAAATATGTTATATTTCTCTAGTTTTTCCTTTTATCAGATCTTCTTTGATATGCGTGATTTTTGCATCATCCCAATTGATGGAAAGATTCATAATGGCTGCTCTTTGCAGTAACATTGTGTTTTCATGGCCTTTTTCTATGTCTCATTTATGTTTGTTGCTTCTTTTTGTTAAATTTCTAGAAGTTTAACCAATATAAACTCCTGTTTGCTGTAGGTGGTTGTCAAAAAATGTAATTTCATAAATGCCTGGGGTCTTATTTAAATCTGATCAGTCTTTATTGTTATGTAATAAATTAAATAGGGTATTTCTTATGAATTTTTCTAATTTCTTTTTAATATAACATCATTAATGTTCAGTGTGTAGAAGCTAACTGTTTTATTCTCTTGTTTGTTATTGGTTTTGTTTTTATTACATTTTCTATCAATGTTCTTCCATAGATTATTATAGATTAAGTTGTCATTATAGCCATAAAATATTGCTTGTTTAACTACCCTTTCTAATTCTAACATCTTATTTATATAGTTGGAAGAGTGATCCTTTTTAATAATGATCTAAAAAATGCAATTTTTTTATGTCCATAGGTCACTTGATGTGCTTTGTATAAATATGGGACAATAAGTGTCTTTCCTAAATGCTGAAGTCTTGCATTCAACTTTGACAATTTTATTTTTACATTAGATTCACAATCTAATGTAAAAATAATCTAATGTAAAATATGATAATCTATTTCTAGTTCACTGGATTTTTGTTTCTTTAAAATTAGTCCCAAGTTTGCATCAGAAAGAATGTATTTGATGTCCAACATATTTTTTTTCCTCTCTAATAATTGATGTGTCGTCAGCATATCTTTTGTAAATTTTTACTTCATTATTTAACATAGGTAGGGCTGATTGTTCTTTCCTTCTTGCAATTAATTCAGCAATTATTGGGGCTAAAGGACTACCTATTGGTACTCCTTTATTTTGTCTATAAAATGATTCACTGTACATAAAATAAGATTTGTGTAATAATATGTAACATAGGTCTCTCAAGATTATTGGATCACATTCTTGTTTCAAAAGTTGTTCTAAAAGGAAACAATATAATTCAATTCATGCTGACTGAGCCAGCATGCATTATTACACAAATATTATTTTATAACATATTAAAACTAATATATTTTAAAAATTAATAGTCAAAGGATACAAATAATGTATCGAATTGCTGGAAGAGAATAATTTGCAGTATCTAGATAATTTATAAGTTGTAAAGCTGGATTACGTATCATAATATAGTTTTCTCTAAATGTTTTGAACTGAAAATACAAACACAAAATTATTATTAATTGGTAAATATATATATAATTAGAGATGTACAAAACTGTTCAAAACTCAAAATGACTCAACTCAGTTCACACTTCACAATAAAACTCGACTCAACTCAAAAATTTTAAACTGCAGTATAATCCATGTAGTCCATACTTTCTAAAGTTTGACACTTTATAATCTGCTGTTTTTCTAATCTGGTGCTTTAAAATTGCTGCTGTTAGAAAATCCTTTTTTCTGTAGAGAGCATTTCACTAATTGCATCTTATAATAGTGTTTGCTATTATGGTAGTTTAAATACTATTTCATTATTTTGTTATATTTGATAAAAATTAAGAAATATTTGAGTCAAAAAGATTATTTTATTCTATTTACCAAAATTATGTGTTGAATTTACTTGCTTAGTACTTACCACTAAAATATTATACTGTTAGCGATAACTTAAAATCATGAAAAAGAATGAACTTATTAGTATATTAAGTTTATAAAATTTTATTTAAAAAAAAAATGAAAAAATACTGAAATTCTGGGTTTTGCTTTTTCTTGTATTATGAAGGAGTTATTTAGGAAAATCAAGGAAAATTTAATTTTTATCATCATTAAACTATCATTAAAAATAAAATTCAAACTCAACTCAAAAACTTGATTTTATTCAACTTCATTTGTAAATTTGTGTTTTTATACATATAAATATACATATTATAGTTACTAAGTGTTCATCTCAAAAATCAAAGTTTACGTTATTTCCTTTCTTTGTTTTTCATAAAATATTAACAATATTTCTACAGTATATTCTTACAATCCATTATTTTCAATTTCAATGTTTAATCTATTTTTATAGACTAGAACTACAAATTCTTTTATCTATTATAAATATTTTTAATTTTCAGCAAAATCAAAATAGATTAAGGATAATTCAAAGTAGGAATTGTTCCAATTATAAATAATATTTATTTTAATTGTTATTAAAATTGATGATGATTTTGCAAATGGAAAACATTTTCTGACAAAACAATTTGCTTTTTTAATTAAAAAACTAAAAAGCTTTTACTATGTATATATTCGATTTTAATTATAGCATCAAGCATCAAGTAAATATATAAATTAAAATTTCAGAATTCATTTCGTATTTAATTATATATACTATATATAAAGATATAATTTTGTTTAAAAAAAATCATAATTGCTTGCCTTTGTTTATTAAACAACAAAAAATATAAATTAAATAATTCTAAATACATATAAATTTACTTTCTTCCACTTACAAATGAAAATAGTAACACCTGCACTTAGTAGTGGAAGGAAAGAAATAATGAATGAAATCAAGGTGACAACATAAGAATATTATAATAAAAAAGCAACTTAATTAATTTATTCAATTTATTAACTGCTATTATTAATTATTAACTTTTGTGTGATTTCATATAGAGTTTATTATTATTATTATTATATCAACGTGAGCAGTGCCATAACTAACCATTCCTATGCCCTGTGCAAGAATTTGCATTTAGGCCCCTTAATTAATTAAGTTTGGGAAAATAATAAAACAAATACATTACTGTCAACTGGGGTGGCTTTGCCTAAATTTTGTAAAAAGGAATCACCAGATTGAAGAAGTTAGCCAAACTGTTGCTAGAAGTGTCCAGAGCATTTTATCAAACTTTCTAAGATGTAATGTTGGCAATATTGATGTTTTGGCTCCACAGGTATATCTTATCACTTCAAATGTGTTATTTTTTGATAAGAACTCCAAGTACTGAATTTATTTATGTTGAAACTTTTGTTTGTGCAGCGTTCTACAACTTTAAGTCAAAGTTTCTATTTCATCTTGTGAAGCTTGTAATGAGGATTAACGACATTATTACTTTTTTGTAAATGTAAATTTATGGGGTGAAAAAGCAATGGGCAAAATCAACCTATGATTTGTGAAAAATTTGGGGCTACTTTGCCCACCTATAATTAATTTCAAAATTAATAAAAAAACACTTATTATTTACTTAATAATATTTGATAATACTTAGTTTTTATTATTACTATAGCATTACCTTGCTGTCATGGTTCGAGCGTAGAAAGAAAAGCTGAAACACTGTTCCTATAGAAACTATTCAAATGAAAAACTTCAATCTGCTCTAGAAGACATCAGCAGAGGCATGTCAATACGTAAAGCAACCGCAAAATATGGCATTCCAAGGAAATGTCTCGGCAATAAAGTAAAAGATCGACATTCCAGCAAAGCTGGTGGACAATGCGTTCTCTCCCTAGAGCAGTGGTTCTCAAAGTATGCGCCAGGGTGCACTGGTGCACCCTAAGAGATTTCCGGATGCGCCCTATGGTATTCCAGAGAAATTCCAGATATAAAAATATAGTTAGTTTATTATACCATTTCATTACGAAAGTG
>WUQG02038917.1:0-10735 GCA_011317285.2 Androctonus mauritanicus | reverse complement strand
ATGGCGTACTCGATAAATACATGGCTCGTAATCTGAAGGTAGTGGGTTCGATGCTGGGTTGTTGTGCATTTTTTTTTATGAATTGAAAAATTATTTTTTATTTTTCATTTTATTATTTTTTATGTACTGTACGTTTTAATTAATTAATTTTAATTATTATTAATTTTATATATATTGGTTATTATATAATTCGTATGCATTAATATATTTATTTACGAAGCAAAATACTCTATTACATTTTATGTGTTATTTGATCAAATGTAAGTCAAAAAGTAACACTCCACTGACAAGTTAAAGTTGTTATTATGTCAAACACTTGATAATGAAAGGCTGTTCCAATTCAAAGGGATAAAGGAAATTAGAAGAGGGGATTTTATTTTAACAGAAATATACCCAGGCACTTCCAGTTTTGTTTTTAGGCAGAACAGAAGTAGCTATCGACACTAATTGTTATAATACAAGAAAGTTGTTTTCTGAATTGTGAATCTTCAAAAAATGGAAGCATCAGAGAAACATTTGTCTGAACAGCCATCAACAAGTACAGAATCACATCAGACTTATGACATTGAAACAGATGCATTTTCATTTATAGCTTCTTACAGAAAGCAAGATATTACAGATGGTTTAAAAGTTTGTAGCCAAATTTTAGAAGAATTTAAAATTATTGAAGGTTCACCAAATGAGAATATTTGCATATCAAAAAAAAGCAACAGCTTTGGGTAAAAAATTTGCAGAGACAATTATTGATTTATTAACAGAATGGAAATTTAATGAAGTAGAAGAATTATTTCTGCCAGAAGAAAACATTTCAGATGAAGGCAATAATATAAATTTGTAATGTTTGGAATCATCACCAGAAAAATCAGTTCCTAGTAGCTGCACTTCGCAATCAACTACAGATGATGAAGAAGAATATGAGCCAGAATGTAAAAAATCAAAAACTGATTATATATCATTGGATAAAAAAATCAAAATTATTAATTTGACAAAAGAACATTCAAATTGGAGTTTACAGACAATTCAAAAGCGGGGAGGTAGAGCACTTCATTCTAAAAAAGACTTACGAAAATGGGAAAAGCAAATTCTGACAGGTGGCAGCATAAAAGAAAAATATGATTGGATTAACAAGTGGACCTATGATCACTTCTGTGAAGCATGGCAACAGATGCAGCCTGTAACAACAAGGATGTTACAACAATGGGCTTCTCAAGCTGCTATACAATATGAAGAATCAGGTTTTTCATTTGTTGCATCGCATGGATGGGTTAATAAATTCAAGCTAACTCATTCGATTCGTCAAAGGAAAGTTACGAGATATATAAAATCGCAGAATGCACTGGACTTGTCAACGATATTAACAGAAGCGCATAAGTTCCAAAAACGAATTGCTAATAAAATTAAAAATTTTAACCTTGATTTTGTAATAAATACCGATTAAACAGGTTGTGAATATCATGCAGATGTTCAAAGAACATTATCATACAAAGGAGAAAAAAATCGAGGTTTTCCTTGGTGACTTTAATAAAGTCACTCATACCTACACAGCTCAATATGCTATCACTGCTTCTGGAAACTTCTTCCAAAGGTTTTCCTTTGCATGCAAGAACCGAAAGGAATGTTTGGGCCTCGTGTTGCAGTGAATGTAAAAAGTCTGACAGAAAGCTATGGAAATGTATTTGTCATGGCATCGAAGTCTGGGAAACTTACAAAGAATCATTTCAGCTGCTTTGTCAAACATGTACTTCAAGAATATTGTGAAGACCAACAATTCCTACTTATTCTGGATTCATGGGGAGGTCAAACAGATATGGCACATTTCAATAGTGTGTTTACAGATGACAATGGTAATCTGAACTCTACTATTGAAATAATTCCTTCACGTTGTACCCCCTTTTGCCAACCATGCAATGTATATTTCTTTTGACAAGTGAAGAATTTTATCAAGAAATTCCAAAACTCTGTCGAAGTTTTACAAAATAATCGACAATTATCCACAAGGGAAAATGCTATAAAAATTCGTTCCCTCATTCATCATCATCTATCCTCTCCTCGTTTTGAAGATATGATAAAATACACCTGGTTTGCATCCAAATTAATTCCTGAAAGAAATATTTTTAGTAATGTAAATGAAGTTTGTTTCCCATCTTACCATGAAATGCAACTTTTAAAATGTGATTGAACAGCATATGTTTTTATAAAGTGTGCACACTGTAGAAAACATTTATATTTCAAATGTTTTTTTGATTTATATCATCCAACATTTTGTAAGCCATCATAAGTCTTTATTCATACTTTTAATTAACTTGTAAGATTTTTTAATATGAATTTAAATATATATCTTATTTTGTATTAGTGTAATAGAGTGACTTCTTGTGTTTGTAATAGAGTATTTTGTTTTGTAAATAAATATATTAATGAATACAAATTATGTGATAACCAATATATATAAAATTAATAATAATTAAAAATTAATTAATTAAAACGTACAGTAACATAAAAAATAATAAAATGAAAAATAACTTTTCAATGCATAAAAAAAAAAAAGCACAACCCAGAATTGAACCCACTACCTTCAGATTATGAGCCATGTATTTATCAAGTGCACCATCTGCGCAACAGGTGATCTGTTATTTATCTATCATTTTTAAGCTAAATTATCAAAAGTTTGATTTTTCAAGTGTTAAAAAATACTATTAGATGCTAACGAAAAGCTCGGACACGTATTCACTCATTTTTGATGTATTTTTACTATACGCAAGCAGATAAAAATCGGTGGGGAGTCAGCTGTGACCTCTTTTTGTCAGATGCTTAAAGAACTGTGGTTCCTTATACATCAAAATGAATGATTTAAGGAAGCTGTTCCCTTACTTGAAACAAGAAAGCCAGTCATTTTACACTAAGCTTTCTGCAAATGGAGATGAAGATGACTTATATATTGAGATAATTCAATCTAATAACAGCAGTGGAGAAGAAGAAAGTGATATTTTGTAGTTTTCCAGCATTTTTTTTATTAAATACATAAAGTATACACTATCCTGCTTATCAGTGTATAATTGGTTTTTTATTCAATATTAGTGTATATTGTTTAGGCCAAATATATAGTCTGTTTACCAAGATTGTTAAACTCTTTGTTTTTAATTACACAATTTTAAAACAAGCACTACAGCAAAGTATAAAACTTTTATATGTTGCTGTAGTGCTTGTTTTAAAATTGTGTAGTCTGTTTACCTAATTAATTTACCGAAATCAACCACACGGGATTAATTACCGATTTCGGTAATTAATCCCCTGTGTGGTTGCTTAGTAATGATTTATTAATTAATTTAGAAACATTTTACCAAAAACAACCTAAATCATGAAGATCACAACTTCATAATTAATTTTATATTGTATACCTGTGTATAAATACAGATAACACCCTCAGCAATTGTGTAATATAATGAATTTTTGTTAAACCAAATTTAAATCTGTCAAACAAAAATTGAAGATATTAGGATGTTTTTTGCTCTCCTAAAAAAAAAAAAAAGAAAAATTGACAAGGGTTATTTTTGTTATGAATCCTTCAATTTATTCATATTTTTAAATTATACAAAAAGGATAAAATTTTGTATGTAATAAAATAACTATAAATTTTACTATAATGTCAATAAATAATAATCCAATTTAAATGCTTATCATATTCATTTTAATAAAAAGTGCATACCATTAATGAAGAAAAAGATACAGATAGTGTCCTCTAATGAATATGATTTAGCATCAAGCCTATAAGCAAGATTTAATTATAATATGATCATTTTATAGAAAGGATTTTATATATATATACTTTCAAATATAATATTGATTTTGTGTTTTTTCAGCTTTTAATGATATTATTGACATACAAAGCCATAATTAATATATTTTGAATAATATTGAAGCACACATAAAAATTAAATATTTTTGCAATGAAATTTAAATAAAAAATTCTATTGCATTGTTTAAAAAAAATCAAAAACAAATAAACAAGCAATGCAGAGAAATGTGAAAAAGTAGCCAATTGTTGCTTCATTTATTAAAATAAATACAATATTTTAATGCTTAAATATTTTGAGTTTTAGTATATGCAATATCAGAAATGAACTAGACCAGAAATATCAGTCATCAGTAAAATAACTATGCATGTGTACTTTGAGTTATTAACATTCATACTTATGAATATGAAATTTTATAAATAATAGATACGATAAAGGTTCAAAACAGACTGCACAATAACTTATAATCAAATATACTCAGAAGCCCTCTAGCAGTCAAAAGATTTTATTCAGAATCGTTTTCAATGCTCTTGGAGTCTTCCTCAGCTACATCAGAGTGGGAAACCAATTGACATAAAATAAACAAATAGGACAAAAATATAAAAGGTCAGCATGCATCTGGAGGTGCACCTCTCTGCACCTCCCACCAGCAAAACATATTATTGTTACGTGCCTTATTTACATGGAATACATTACATACGAATGTTAAGTATTTCATCAAGACAAAAAGGCCGAGAATCCGTGCGAACTATACTAAAAAACTGAGGTGGATTTTCCAGAACCAACTGAAAGGGTACAGGAGGAACAACGATATGATGGACAGCAGCCCCTTTGTAATGGATGGTCTAGTTCTACCTGACTTTGTGCGGAAGGCGACCTCTGAAGGCCCAAGCTACAGTTTTTGTAGAAACTGTGACTGGGTTAAGTCAGTTGCCCAGGTTGAAAAGGTTCTGCGTGGCAGCAAGAAGGAAGAGGCAGATAAGTTAAGATGGAAGATGGCGGAAGTGAGGAGATGTAGCCTAAACAAGAGACAAAACAGAAACATAAGTAGGATGATTAAATGTACAACCAGCCTTACTGTTAAGTGGCTAAAAGAAAACAGCATAATCTGTACAAGGGCAGATAAAAGTCATAGCTTGGTGTTTATGAGAAAGGAAACCTATCAGCAGTTTTTAAGTGACTACATCAAAGAAATGGGCTTGGAGGAGGTGAGGTTTGACCCCATTAGTAAAATCTGCCACCGGGTAGACAAGCTTATGAAATGTAAGGTGTTACCAACATTCCTAAAAAACTCTGTTGTGGCAGCACCTGCATGCCCATGCCTATTTGGCTATGCTAAAGTCCATGAGAAACCAGTGGAGATTAAACCAATTGTAGAAAAGTTTAGGTTGCCTCTATATATAATAGAAAAGAAACTAGCAAATGGTGTAGGTCAAGACTAAAGGGTTATGATTACTCAGTTGACTGCACTGAGGAGTTATTTGATAAGCTTTTGGAAAAAGGCCCGTTCCCGGAAGAAACACTAACGACATCTGACTTTAAGTCTCTTTATCCCTCGATCTGGATAGAACCAGCTTGTATTGAGCTTTATCATCTGCTTTATAATGGCCTACAGGAGGTAGAGGAGCAAAAAGGGCTAGTTGAATGCCTTAGGAATCTCTGTGACCTAGTCTGCCATCATTCCTACTTTCAGTTTAATCAAAGATTTTACCAACAGGTGAAAGGTGTTCCCATTGGCAGTCCAATGGCAGGTGTATTGGCTGAATTAGTTGTCAGACTGTAAGGATTCCGATTTTGCCGGGATGATGGCGTCGACGTGGGGCGGTGTTGGCGGGAGCCGCCATTTTGTTCATCTGTTTAGTTCTGCAGTCATTTTAATTTGTATTTATAATAATTGGACTGTTGTTTTGGTTTGTTTAATTTATCAATTAATATCTTCACTAATATTTAATGTTAGAATTAATTTTTTGGAAAAATTTAAATGTTATGCTTACTTCTATTGTAATATTATGCAAATGAGGTGGAGATTAAGAAGGAGTCTAGAAGACGGAGTTGTTGTCTCGCTTCATCGGTGCTACGGAGATCCAGTGTTTGTTGGTCGACGGTCGTCTTGTGATTCGACCATTGGTTTTAATGGTGAAAGACAGTCTTCATATTTGTTTGGAATACGTATTGCTGGATGAGACTGGTCTACAGTGTTTTAATATTCAATATATTGTGGTTTAATATTTTTCTCCGTAAAGTTGTGCGAGATTTCGTATTTTGTAAGTTTACTTTTGTATTAATTCTGTTTATACTAATAAAAAGTTATGGAGCAATGTTTTGATGCAGTTATGCGGTGGTTGGACACCAATGAACTTACTATACTTATTAAAATTAGAGCTAATCGAAAAACACGGGGTCGAACCGAAAGCGGAAACTTGGGAAGTATCCCAGTTATCGCAAATACTTTGCTTTAAGTATATAATCTTCTAAATTCAAGCACTTTGCCATAGTGCTTGAATTTAGAAGATTATAAACAATTAATTCAACCAATGATAACAATACAAGCCTTTATAAGATTAAGAGAAATCCAATGGGAAGACGGGGATCTTATAACAACGTTCGACTATGAAAACTTATAACCCTCCTTGGAAATTCAGCCTACATGCCTAGCATTCTATAGGTTTATCCTCATTAATGTACAAGATTCACAACTTAAAGCACTATTGCTCAGAGATTTAGCATACCTACTATGCCATAAATCATATTTTACTTTTAAAGGGAATTATTATATGCAGTGTAAAGGAGTGCCTATAGGAAGTCCCATGGCAGCCTCCTTGGCTGAAACTGTACTAAGGGAAGTAGAGGCTAAAGTTCTAGGTAAGCTAGAAGTGGCATGAAATTCTATTTACGCTATGTTGATGATATTTTAACGGTATGGAACAAAGGACAGAATCCAAAAGTCTTAATGGAGCATTTAATGATAAATTCAGCAAAGAAAAACTGCTCTTTAGCAGTATTACCACTAATAAAACTCTTCAAAGACAGCACTAATGAGCAGACCTATGTGTAAAAACAAAAAACAACAACTTTCTGATCTTAATGATAAATGCGTATGGCATAGTATTGAAAGAGCAGCAAATTAACCATTCATCTGCACATTTTTAGGATATTAAGATAGAAGTAAAACATAAAGAACTTAACACCTCAGTTTACAGAAAACTAACATGTGAACCCGTTGTTATACCCAGATGGTCTTCAGACCCAACTTCATACAAAACAGCAGCATTTAATTTTTACTTTAGAAGAGCCAATGCTTATATCACTAATCAATTTGACATGAGAAAAGAGCTTGATTACATTTACAAAATAGGGAAGCAATATGGATACGGTAGACATTTTTTAGATGCAATTTATTATAAAGTGCAGAAATCATCTTCAAATAAAGAAGCTCCTAAAGAACCAAAAAGCAAGAAATATAAGCCAATTCTCGTTAGATAGGTGTGCGCACCCATTGTTTCTGCAACAGTGGAACCATGCACGAGTGAAAGTCCCAGCATGAGTCAATCCCTTATGCAATGAAAAATTGTAACACTGCTAGAAAATTAGTTAAAAAGCTTAATAAAAAGTCAACATATAAAAGACACCCGACATTCTTCAATCAGCTAAGGTACGGGAAAGACCCCAAACAGGAAAAGCAGCGATCAGGAGTGTATAAAATACCTGTTAGGAACAATACAATGGGCCAGAACAAAGCATACATAGGTGTAACATCAAGGACATTAAGCCAAAGGTTAAGCGAGCATAAGAAAGATGTTGAAAAAGGAAAATTAAATACGGCATTGGCAATACGTGCTTACAAAAATGATGTAGAGGTGAAATGGCACGAAGTGGAAATAATAAGAACTGTAAGAAAAGAAAAGCATGCAACCTTAGCTGAAACCATCAAAATTTTTACTAATACGAAAAAGAAAACCTCTTAAACGAACGTCTCCCGCAAGAGCTATCTCCACCTTTTTAAATATCTGCTAAGCAAAACAAGCCGCTAACTGTTTAATAATTACTAACTCCAAATAAATACCATAACCAAAATTTATTTAGCTTGTATAGACATTTACATTTTACGTTTTGTATTTTATATTTTTAATATTTATAATTTATTTATTATTTTAACTACAATTTGTTTACTTTATGTAACCATAGTGACTTAACGTTATTTCAGAACAATAATATTCTATTTGTTTAAAATCTGAATTGGTGTATACTATGTAGCCTGAAGATGATATCTAGTGTATTGAAAACATTAAAAAGTTTAAAGTAGAGAATTTTGACTGCTGAATAGTGCTTTTGTTTTATGATTATTTAGATTGTTATTTTGACTGTATCAATATATTTATTTGATTACTGATAATAATGAGTGCAGTTGTCTATCTTTGTCCTGAAAAAAGCAAAGAAAGAAAAAGTTCAGAATTAAATATTCTGAACTTTTTCTTTCTTTGCTTTTCTCATTTAGATATTTGTACAGACATTTCACAACTGTGAAGCATTAATTAGATATTATATATGTAATTTTCATAGTAAGATTAAAAGCAATATTATACATATATATGTATTCTATTACAAGACAATACATTTATGATAGTTGTTATAATATGATATATATGCACAGTTTACATTGTATTATGATAAGTAACATCATAACAGTAATTTGGTATATAATAATTTTATTATTAATAGTAACTATTAATAATATAGGAGCTGAGGAACATAACCACAAATATGGAGTCATTGGGGATTCTGAAACACACAAATAAATTTAACAAATTAGTCTTTAATCAACTTGTTATCTAATCCTGACAAGTTTTCTGTGGATGTAATATATTCATAAAGCATATTTTTAAAATCATTATGAAAAATCCTTTAAAATGATGTTTCATTTAATATTGTATGACAGAAGAAGGCTTTTGTAACCCAAACAACTGTTTAACCCAACAGAAGGGACAGAAGAAAAATAGCCACATAAAGACTTGTACATGTTGATGATGAATAATAATATAAATTTTAATCCTAGATAGCTGTTTTAGTTTTTAAATGAAAAAGTTAGACACAGAAGTTAAAGTAGTTAAATTTGTGAAGTAAGAATATAACTTTAAACCAATGCTGATAATTGAATTTTTAATTTTAATGACAATACATATTAAAAAATTTATTCTATTATAATTTTGTTTTAATTCAACAAAATTAACAAAGAAAATATTTAACAAAGAATATTTTAAAAATTGAAGGACTGCTTTCTGTAGGAAAATTTTTTGAATAAAATAATGTTAATTTATAAAATATTTATAGTAAATAATTAAATACACCAGTCCCTCAGCACTCACAAGTTCAGCATTTGCAAATTCAAAAATTTGTGATATAGCCTTTTATAGATAAATCACAAATAAGTTATAAATACAGTTTTATTTTTCTTCTATTATATTTTTTCTTATGTATATATAAATTGTGTGTTTTATTCAGATTTCCTTTAGTTTCATCATTTTTTTTCTCTTATTTTTATAAATCTAAAATAAAAGTTCTTAGTCTAATTGTTAAGTATGAAAAAATATTAAAATATTATGAAAAATGCATATTAAATGAGATCAGTATAATCAGATAAAAATGTTTATTTGCAAATTTTTATCTTCACAAGTGTATCTGCTACAAATATTGAGGGATTGGTGAATAAAATATAATAATTATAAAATAAATTTCTATATTGAGCTTTACAGATTTTAATAAAAATATATTTTTTAATTCTTTATAGATTTATTTATAAGCCATTTAATTTCTATGTTTTCCCTCATTCATTAACTTCTTATGGACATGATCGTACTTTTAACTGTCAGGTTAGTTCTTTTAATTTATTGAAATTAAATTATTTTAGAAATTGGTTGTTGCATAAAACAATGTTACATTTCATTTTTTGAAAAATCTATACTTATATAAAAATATATTATAATTTATAGCTTTTATGAGATCCATAAAACTTTAATAATAATAATGATTTTCACAGAAAAAAAATTAAAAAAAAATTAATGAAAAGTAAGACTAAAAAATACAGGCAATCCCCAAGTTATGTAGGTGGATCATTTCATGAAACTACATAAATCAAAAAACATACTTATGTTGGAGCATATGTTATATAGTACTGTGTGTCACAATGATGTAATGCTAAAAATAATTATATTAAAGAATAAGCTCATAAGCCATGTGGTAAAGCAGATGGGTACCATTTTGAAAAATCTAGATTCAATTTTGAATCCCACTCCTTCAGTATTTCTGGAGGGATCTGGGTTTGGGATCAGCTTATTACCTAAAAATAATCCTGTATAAGTACAGAAACTATGTATATCTGATTTTGTACTTATGTAAATCAAGGATTGCCTATATAAAATTATACTTTTTAAGAACATTTGTAGTATTTATGAGCACCACTTATTTGTTTTGTCATATTTTTCTCTCTGTAATCATCTACATAAAACAAGATAATTCCTATTTGATGAATTTTTATAAAATAAAGATATTGCATTTCTTCATAGAAATCTATTAAACAATTTCTTTTTATATTAAAATGAAATTATAACACTCTATAGGTAAAGTACTAATATTTTTGAATTTCTCAGTTTCAATTAAATATATAATGCACAACTGGAAATCATCATTATATTTATAAAGTTTATTATAAATGTAATAATGGTAGGCATTTTATGATTATAATTTATTTTTATTATTTTAATTGTGAGGATCATGATCAGGTTCAGTACTTTAACTTGTCAGATGGGATAGCTTACAGCATTACTAATGGATGCTGTAAACCAGGGTTGGCAATGTGCGGCTCATTGCAAATTTTTGTGTGGCCCACCAAGCAATATAACTTTTATATGATTAAGTAAAAATTAGGAAGGCTTTTTTATTTTTTATTA
>WUQG02038906.1:0-10735 GCA_011317285.2 Androctonus mauritanicus | reverse complement strand
CCCTATACATGATAAACATATAACTAGTTTCAATGTATTAGAACAGTTAATGATGTATGTTGAGCAGCAAATTATAAGTTTCATTCAAGTGTTTTGGTAAGAGAAAGGTTTAAAAATCATGTAATAATTTTAGTCAAAAATAACAATGTAAGTTCAAAAACACTAATGCCACATGAACAGGAAGTGACACATTTTGGTTACATCAATATAGGTAATTATGATGATGTCTTATTTGATGAATTCTCTCTAGAAAATATTCCTAAGGATACATTACCTATTTTAACATACATTGTAGGATATACTGCAAGAAAGGAACTAAAGAAAGAAAAAAGTGAAATTTGTTCTGCTTGATTGCAACTTGACAAATGTGTTGATGTTTTAGATACTATTCATTAATTCAGGAAATGCATCAAGGAAAATTAATACTTCCTTCAGAGTTAGTGATTACAGTTGTAGCTATAGCATGGTATTTATCAAATAAAATTATTGAGAAACATGAAGATGAATTTCTTAATTCTGAAAAGCATTTAGCTATCTTAAATAAAATATCATCCATACAGTTAAACCATCTATGCTTGGGGTGGTTCTGCTAAATGTAAAATTGTTCTAAAAATTTACATGTATGTGTTGAAAGTGTTTCTTTATTAATATAATTATTTACTAATATTTTATTTATTAAGCTCAAAAATGTCTTGCTAAGTAAGGAAAAATGTTCTCAAAAGATAATTAGAAAATTATGTAATTGAAAAATATATTTAGGATTAGCTAAAATGTTTTTATATAAAAAGATTGTTGAAAAAAGTTTTATAATTGTTAATTTATAAAAATTATCTGAAAAAATGTTTTAAAAAATCTCTTATAAATGAAATGTGATTATACTGGATTGAAAGACCTTTGAGCTAAAGGATGATCATACTTGAAAATACAATATTGTATAATATGCCTTGTAATTAATGATACTGAAAAGAAACTGATTATTAAATTAAAAAATAAAAAGAAATTGTAATTAAAAAACAAAATATAGAATACTAACAGATACATTTCTTTAATGAAAAGTTAAAATAAATTTTTGCATTGTCTCATTTTTTCTTCCAATATTAATCATTGCTTTTTACATTTGAAACAGTTATGAAACAATATTTAAAAATCAAGATTTGAAGTTTTGAACACAGAGCTTTATTAAAAAATTAAATGGGATCAAAAATATACGGTTGTTGGGAAAGTAATTTTGTTTTTTCCCACAAGTGGTGTTGGTTATATTTTTAACCTGCCAATTTCATTCTAAGCCATATTTGTCATTATACATTTTGATAGCTGACATTTCAAGGTTTATTTATAAAAAAAACTTTTTTAATTCTGTGTACTAGTTTTTTTTTGTGTCATATCAAAAATGGAAAACAAAAAGGAGCATTTTCAGCATATTTTGCTTTTTTATTATTGAAAGATAAGAATACTGTTCAAGCCAGAAAAAAGTTATGTGAAGTGTATGGAGATGATGTGTTAACAGAATGCAAGTGGCAAAACTATTTGCAAAATTTCATTCTGACAATTTAGATATTAAAAATGCACTGTATTTTGGAAGGCCAGTTGAAGTCAATGAAGACAAAATAAAGGCATTGGTTGAAGCAAACCATCAAACAACAACATGAGAAATTGCTATGAGATTGAATTTGTCATATTTGACTCTTCATGACCATATGAAATGATTTGGTTTCATTTCAAAGCTTGATATTTGGGTTCCACACGTTCAAGGAAAGAGATTTGCTCCATCACATTGACATCTGTGATTTGCTGCTCAAATGTCAAGCAAAATTTCTAAAGCAAATCATAACTTGCAATGAAAAATAGATCATTTAGAACAATGTCGAATGCAAGAGAACATGAAGCAGAAGAGATGAGCCAGCTCAAAGCACTTTGAAATCAGATATTCATCAAAAAAGTGATGCTCTCTGTTTAGTGGGATTTCAAGGGAATTAATTTTATATTACTTCTATCAAACAATTCCACAATTAATTTGCAAGTGTACTGCCACCAATTGGAGTGATTCTGAGTGATTCTATCAAACAGAAGAGGCTAGAATTGTTTAACAGAAAAGGTGTAGTATTTCACCATGATAATGCCAACCTCATAGAAGTTTCATGACTTGTCAGAAACTGTTGCAGTTTGGATGGGATGTGTGACCCACCATATTTGTCAGATCTGGCACCCTCCAATTATTACTTGTTCTGGTCTTTAAAAAATTCTTTAAATGGCAAAATATTTAATTCAAATGAGGATGTCAAAAATCACTTGATTCAGTTTATTGCAAGCAAAGATCAAAAGTTCTACGAGCATGGAATCATACTACCACCAGAAAGATGGCAAAATGTGTTGGACCAAAATGATCAATATATAATTGAATAAAATATTTATATACTATAAAAAAAATGTCATTCATTTTCATGAAAAAAATGAATTATTTTCCAAACAATCCTATATATCATTCCATGCAGCATTTTCTCTCTTTCAGTTATGACATTTATTGTGACATTATAATACAATAAAGTGCATAATGTCACAAAAATAATATTCAATGTCAGATGGATAGATTTTTTTTAATAAATAATCTTTGGAAAGTTCATCATATATTCAAAAGTGGATTTGAATTATCTTTGAAAGAAATGCAAGTTGAAATCTCATAAAGTTAGGTGGCAAGTATAGTTAAAAAATCAATATGATTAAAATAATAATAAAGCACAAGATATCTATAAACTCGTAAAAATTTCATCATAATGATAGTTCTTATAAATATAGGATAAAAATGTTGCATTTAAGAGAAATATGCACACTGTGCAGTAGAGCTTTTTCAGAGATTGTAAAGGAAATATGTTAATCACTGAAATTTACAAAAAGAAAAACAAAGTTGACAATGTAGTTTAACATTTTCTTAGGTTTTTCCATCTTGGACTATGATGTCAATTTTGTTTTTTTAAAATTTATTTCATTAATTAAATATGTTTCCTTTATAATCTGTGAATAAGCACTACTATAAAACATGCATATTTCTCTTAAATGTGCCATTTTTTGAGGCTGTGTTTATAAGAATTTTTTTGTTATTTTGATGCAAGACATTCACAGTTTGATTTTGTTATCCCAACCATTACAGAATAGCCTGTAATGGTTGGGACAACAAAATCAATGATCCTGTTACACAGGATGATTCTTAAGTCAATGGCAATAATGAAAAGACATATTTTATACTTATTTTTGACAACAGAATGTCTTATGAACATAGGTCTGGAAAGGTTTTAATACCAAGTTATGTCACAAAATTATAAATCACAGAAAACAGCATGAAAAAATGTATCATTATAGAAGTTGTTCAAAATGTCAGCCATTTACTTGAATGTAAGCTGCTGCTTGATACAGTATAAAGATCCTCATACATATTCAAAGACTCCTAGTATAACTTTGATAACATCACAAGAACTTGTAATTCATCTCAGTAATTCCATGACATTTGGAATTTGTTTCATAGGTCAGACATTTTAAATGTCAACTATAAAAAATAATCTAGAGAGTGAAGGAAAGAAAAGGATTTTTTCTTTAACATTCAATTTGGTACATCTTCAAGAAAAGCATAGCCTACATCTAAAAGATTGTATAGGAATGATTGATGTAGGAAGCAAACTATTTTTGTAAGATAAATCAATAATAAAGCCTTTCCAGACTTTTGTTCATAAGATATATTTTACTTATTTTTGGCCATAGAATATATCTGTTCATTTGTGCTGTTGACTTATAGATCACCCTGTATAAACTATGAAGAGCATATTAGTTTATTTTCTTATATACAAATTTTCAAAAGTTATTTAAATTTATTAAAAGATATGATTTCATATTTATAATTTAAAAAATTTAATACACCCAGTTCTGTTTTCACAAAAACTTTTTTTTTTACATGATTTTGATTTATCATAAATTAGAAAAAATTTCATTTCATTCTCTTTTTATATGATTGTTTTGATTTAACACAATCAATTCAAATTCTAAGAAAAAAATTTTTTTCTATTACAGTGAATATGGTGCATTATTTGCATTATTCATCTCCATGTTGTTGTTTTTGGTTTCAATTAGAAAAGAAATTTCTGGGAATTCCCCTAATTATATGTATAACTTCAATAGGGAATTTGTTTTGCCTGCATTTTGAGTTTGATGTTTAATAGTATAAAAAATTTAATAAAAGTTAAAATAAAATTTGTACACATATAAATTTATTAATTTTGCTGAAAAAACAATAAACAATAAGTTATAATTTTCAAACTATTTTACCAAATATAATCCTAATGAGGAATGAGCTAGAAAATTTCAACTGATTTGAAATCATTAATGGTGTCTTATAAAAAATTATATAATGGCATAGCCAAAACAGGAACAACAATTAATAATTGAATTTGTTCTTAAAACAATTAAAATATTGGCACCACTGGAGTCTAGTTCTAATTTTGTTCAAGAGATCACAGAAAGAATTTTACCAATGGAGTAAGGAGATGACAACCAAGATATTTATAGTGATAGAATGATATTGTCTTATGCAAATGTATGTGTTTATTGTCAGAAAGTGACAATGAATAAAATCTTGTTATGTGTAACTCATATTATTTTTCTATTAGATTCCATAACTGCTTCATTTTTCGCTTCAAACATTTGTAATTATTGTTTAATTATTGTTTACGAATGAATTCCATGTTTCGTTCTATTCAATTTTTAAAAAAATCTGTTATCCACCTGATGAGGGTATTTCAAATACCGAAAACGTTAGTAGTAATAAAACTGTTTGTGAGAATTTACGCCACTGCTCATAGTGCTATTTGTTTTAAATCCCAAATATTATTTTTCTTTTCAAATGATAATTTACTTTATATAACTTATTTTTATATACATGTGCAATCTTTATAAAATAAAAAGTACAAGCACATATAAATGATAAGATTCTAACATGATTTTTCATATGGTTTATTGTATTATTTTTGCTGTTTTTTAGGTCTGGAACCAATCTTCTATTTTTCCATAGATATAGTATATTTTTTTATATGAATTTTTTGGAAATCTGTTGTGTAAAAACAGAACTGGGTATATTCTTTTATTTATTATTTTTTATTTAATCTTATAAAACTTAGTTCTTTGTTTCAAGTAGTATAAACAACAAAATAATAACTGTTCACAGTTATATTTATTGGTATTAATTGCGATAATTTAGATATCCCTCAATTTATGAAGTAATTGGGAATAAAAAATTGTTTGTTAGGTGAAAATTTGTAAACTAGAAACTTGTTTCCTATTAATTTTAATGTAAAATTTTCTAGTCAGTTCTTGGAATTGAAATTTTCTAATCAGTTCAGAAAGTCACTGTCATTTTACTTATTGATATTAAAGTATTCCAAAAGAATTAATATAAAAATAATTATGTATTGTATTACATAATAGTTTATGATAATTTATTACCTATTTAGCCTATTTCTTGCTATTCAATATTGAATTTCCAAGCTATTAAATGCAAAATGATTTTCGAATTTAAGCTTAATACAGCAATAAGCTTATCAATCACTGTAGTCTTATTTATTAGATAAGACAATATATGATAAATTAAATAAATTTCATAATTTTTAAATTTATGTAACACTCAAAAAACTTTATTCTAAATCATTTGCAAAAATAAATACAATTTTCTAGACGTTACTATTGATTTTTTTTTATTTCATTTGTTAAAAGCCATAATTAATGAATTTTTATTATTTTATTAAAATTAACAAATATTTAAAGAAAACATTGGCTAAATTTAGCATATTCCAAAAAAACTAAAAATACTATCAAAATTTAAATTTACACACAGATAAAAAATATACTATATTAGAGATTGCATTTTGTTATATATAATAATTTATAATCGTTGATTTAAATAAATTATAACAAATACTTAATTGATGATGAAATAGCTTTTTCACAAAAATGAAAGTTTTCTTCATAAATTGAAAAAATAGGATAAATTAATTCAGCTTGTTAAATCAAAAATTCATAAACTGAGAGTTTGTAAATTGAGGGATCGTATAGATATATTTACCTATTTACAGTGCTTATTTTTGTTACTTACATTCAGTTTTCTTTTATTTTATGATTAATTAAATCATATTTCTTCACAGAATTAATCATCAATTAACATTCACTTAAAAACTTATAAAATATAGTAAATAATTCAAACAAAACTATATTAATTATAACCTACCCAACTTGTACAATAGCACAGCCAAACATATCAGGTCTTTGATTAACACAGGCTCCAACTAGTAATCCACCATTAGAACCACCATTTATGATCAATCTTTCAAATAATAAAATAAATGGATTATACGAAATATCATAATTTGTATTTTATATTAGTAATTTTAAAATTAAAACTATAATCATCCATATATTTAAATTTTGAAATGCAGAAAATTCAACTTTATAATCTAATTTGTTCCTGAAATGAGCTTGTAAAGTAAAAACTTGTAAACAAAGAGTCAATTTCTCATATATAATGTTGAAACTAGATGTTTTGTTCTCAATACAATGAAATTTGACTATAATAAAATTAAGTAAAGGTCAACAAAATCAATATTTATATGATTAAATAACGATTTATTTATCTAAATAAATGAAAAAATAGCCTATCTAAGACATAAAACTTGCTTCTATAACAATCTTGAAAAAACAAAGCACTAAACAAGCAAGCAAAAGTTTTATTCTGCATAAAACGTTTTCGGACTTTCTTAAATACTGATGAGGGATTCTTAAGAAAGTCCGAAAACGTTTTATGCAGAATAAAACTTTTGCTTGCTTGTTTAGTGCTTTGTTTTTTCAAGAAAAAAATAGCCTTTAAAATTAAGCAAATTGTAATGATGATGAAATTATTTGCCATATAAATATTAAGGAATTTTTATTTATCATCATCATCATCAACAAATAATTAGATGAGCTTTATTAACAAGCTTTATATTTCACTATAAAATAAAATCTAATAATATTTAATGGAATTATTAAAAATACAGAATAATTACTATATATGAATGGATAATTTTAAAATATTCAATATTTATAATTTAGTACCTTTTGTTACAAGTAAATTGATTTTTTGTAAGATAATCAGCAGCAGACAGAAAATCATCAAAAACATTCTGTTTATTTAAAAGTCTTCCTTGATTATGCCATGTTTCACCATATTCACTAATTAAATATATCAAAATTATTTATATGTAAATATATATTTTTAAATCACAATTAATACTGTATTTCAAATTAAAAAAATTAAAAATATTTTTTCTAAAAAAAAAAAAATGGAATATTGATTCTTACCCGCCTCCTCTGATGTTAGCAACAGCTACTATACCCTGTAGGTGTTGCATAAAAAGAATTCGAGAAACACTGAAGGAAGGTTGAACACTTATATTAAAACCACCATAGCCATACAAAAGACATGGAGAATTACCATCCTTAATTATATCCTAAAAAATAAATAGAATTATAATAAATAAGAATTATAATTTATTTTTTAAATCATATTAGAGAGATCAAAATCATAATTTTAATAAATAGATGAATTATAATAATTTATATCAATTATAAAATAATACATAATACATTGTTAATATTATTAATATTAAAGAAGAAGAATTAACAAAAAAAGTAAAACATAAGATTTAATTTAAACAACTGTTCTAAAATATGCTAACAATTTGAAAATGAGACATTTCAATAGAAGAAAATATAGTTGAAATAACAATGTAGACAATAATTTTCTTCTTTTATTTATATAAAATATTTAGCAGTTGAGCAGATCTGAAGAAGTATATTAAATGAATATTAAAACATGCATCATTCATTCATTCATTGACATTTCTTTATGTTACATACCTAATATGGAAATCTAATTTCTAAGAACACATTTTTCACATCTGCAGATGTTTATTTTTTAATTCTACTGGTAATAACTCGATTCTTATTTGAAAACATTCTATTCTTTGTTATTTCAATTATAAAGCCAATTATTGGGGTCTCTAGATTCTCACAATTGCATCACATTTTTTAAGCATAAAATGTGTAAACATAAATTATAAAGCAATTATTATTTTTTTTATGTTATGCATGTATTTTATTCAAATTACAATTTGTAAATTTTTCTATAACATAGATATTTTCTTAAATAGATTTTACCATGAAATCATTAAAAATTAAAATCAAACCAAAATTTCTGAAATAAAATCAAAACAAGAAATTTTTGTCATATTTGACAGAGAGGAATACTAGCAACCAATTTATTGGCACTAGTATTGCAAATATATATCTCAAACAAGAGAAAAAAATCATTTCATATGGATAGTCATTCTATATTTGCCAACTACAGAATTTCTTATATTTTCATATATAGTAGGTCCTAATTTATTGTTGGGGTTAAGTTTCTGAAAATTGGGATGTTAATTGAAATGTTAACTGAAACAAAATGCTCTACTGATCTAGAATATAATTTTTCAAGGGATAGATTTCTAATTCAATTTCAGGTCTTCTGAATGAAAAACCAAAGCATTTGCATCCATTCAATCCTATAAATATTCTTTATACTACATAGATTAATTAATATATTGTTCATAGACAATATTATATATTTGAGTTAGTGCTCATATAAAATATGGTTATATTGTTTTCTATAATTACAAATAGTTCTCAGTTTACAAGTTCTCACTACTTGTTCAAGTTCCCAAGTTGACAAGTTTTTTCAAATATGAAGTATCAAAAAAAATTTTTAATATAAGAACTTTAATTGCAATAAATAAATGCTAAACATTTATAAAAAAGTCATTTCAAATTACATACATAGTAATTCAATACAGTACAGCTAGATTTGTAGCAAATATGTAGGATATATAAGAAATCAGAGCTTTATTCCATTTCACTGCCTTACACTCTTTGATTTTTAATTAATTAATTATTATGTTGCCAGCAAAAATTAAGTGAAATGACATTAAATGAAGAACCACTATACAATATAAATTGAAATTTTTGTACAATTTTCATACAATTTGATCAAAAATGTTGTAGATGTTTGCATCAGGCAAAATATGACATAGCAGCATCACTACAGTCTATATGGATTATCATTATGCTTTTTCAAAAATTATTTAAAATAACATTTTATTAATATTGACTATATTTTAAAACTGTATTTTATAAGAAATATTAATACATAAGCACTAAATGCAGTAATTAAATTTATTCTAAAACAAACAAAGCTTAAAACATCAAGAAGAAGCATTTTTGATCCATATTGGATTCTCTTTAGCTTCTAATGAAATACAATTTAAAAATCAAAATTTGAATCTTATAAGCATCGTTTTACTTATTGCATTGTTATTTACATAAAAGTTTAAAATATTTCAGCAAGTAACAGAAAATAATAAAAGTTCCAGATAATAACTTTAAGAACAGAAAATAAATAATTTATTTTCTGTTCTTAAAGTTAACAGAAAATAAATTATTTATAACAAATATCACTGTTAAAGTACTAAATCTTGAAACATTTATAAATATAGCAATAATAGTAACATTAATTGTTCATAGCACAAACATCTTAATAATTAATTAATTTTTAAATTTGGACTAACTCAACAAATGATGGCACCATAGCCTTAATTTAAAAATGATTTTTTTTTTTTTTTAAATCAAGGCCTCCTCGAGTTACAAACTTAATTGTGCATAAGTTTTATGTGCAGTTTTATTTGTAATTCTGATACTATGCAGTTATTTATGCAGTTTTATGTGTAGTTTTATTTGTAACTCTGGCCTCCAAAAATACTGAAATAACTTTGTATAATATGTTTTTTAATATATTTCACAATTGGATCAATTAGAAGTTTCTTATTTCACAATCTGAATAAAAAGTTCTGGTTATAAAGCAAGAGTTTTCAGTATAATTTCCACCATCCTGAAATACTGCCATAATATGTTAACTGTGTAATTTTACATTATATTGATTGATAAAACATTCTGCTATCATAATGTTTAAAATTATTGAAAATTTTTGAAATTTTCTAAAATTTGAAAATGAAATTTCATGTAAATTATTTGAAGTATCACTGTCTTCTAATGAATAAACAAAAAATAACAGCCTTTTAGACAGGAATATAAACTTAAATGAATAAACTTTAATGAAAAGCACTTTCAATAGCTACCAAAAGTGCTTTTATTTCAGTATAATTTATTTATTTTAGTAATTTATATTTGGTAGATACCAGAAGCACTTTTCATTAAAATTTATTCATTTAAGTTTATAATTTTCTTATTCCTATCTAAAAGGAATAATTTTTGTTTATGAAATTTCATGTTTATAAATACAAATATTTATAACTAAAATGTTTATAAATCAAGGAATGACTGTACAGCAATTTCTTTAATTTTAGTTTTTTATATTTGTGCATAAAAAAAAATTTGGAAAATTTCAAATTTTTATATTTTTATAAAATAAAGAATTGAAACTATATTTCATCAAATAATCATATGTTATATAGGGTGTCCCATAAAGAACGCAACTTTTGAGTGCATAATAACATACAAATTTATTGATGAAATGAAGTAATTTACATATTACATATTAAGTTCACTCAAATGGCAGTTGTGCTGATAAATACACCTTTATTCCTAACGTTTTTGACAAATTACATCTTTG
>WUQG02038895.1:0-10735 GCA_011317285.2 Androctonus mauritanicus | reverse complement strand
GTGACTGGTTGGTTGATGCTCTCTCTCTCTCTCTCTCTCTCGCTCTCTTGTTATCTCTTCGATAATTTTATTTAACAAAATTAACATTAGAAAGGATAAGAAGAATTTTATTAACAGAATAGAGAGGAAGGAAGCAGAAACAAAAATGTTTTCTTTCGTTAAGTACATATCTTTAGGACATCCAAATTTTATATTATGAAACAGAATTTCAGTAACCGTCATTAATATAAATGCAAAATATTAAAAAAAAAAAAAAAAAAGTGTGTTTTTTTTAATCAGTAGCCGTAAGAAATTGCAACTAAAAATAATTTATAAACGAAGCCAAAATTTGATTTAACATTTTTTTTTTAATAAATAATTAAAATTAATTTTATTACTTATAAGTAATCATTTTTTAAATATTTTTTTTTTTTTTAAATTATAGATTATTAGTTAATTAAAATTTTTTTCATAAATCTTTCGCATCGAATCCAAGATAAATTTTTATAGATTTTAATTTAAAAAAATGGCGAATTGATCGACTCTTAAAAATTATTTTATATAAATATAGTATTGCGGTTTATTTTATTTTTTTCTATTTTTTAAAAATGTGTTTTCTATTCGCGAATAAAGTTAACAGATCTACTACACAGTTCTGTAAAAAAAAAAAAAAGAATTGTTTTAGAATATGTTATAGAAAAAATTATTGCTTTACATATTTATTAAATCAAAAATTTAGATAAAATATGTCAAAAAAAATTTAAACATTCATAAAAATTTAGATGTGAATAATTTCTATAAAAATTTGAAGTATAAAATAAAAATTCTGCAGTTTAGTAAATTATAAAAGGAAAAAAAAAAGAAACAATTTTTTTTTTCTTCTTGTTCTTTTTTTAAAAAATGGTTTATAGGAATGAAGATCACAACGTGAACTTAAAAATTCTTAGCCTATATTTTATTTATAACTGCATTTATTTTGGAAAATTTCCGATTTCCCACGCAAATGTTCAAAATGTTTTGAAAATATTTTTAATAAAAATTTCTAAAAAGTTATTTTGTTGTTGTTGTTGTTGTTGTTATTCTTTTATATTTTAAAATCGGTTTAAAGCTTTTTTTTTCTTCTCTCTTCTTATTTTTATTTCAATTCAAATATTCTTAAATTGCAAATATTTCCTTTACGGTAGAAATATCCTATTGTCCAAAAACTTTGCTGCTGGCTAAGAAAGCATAAAATTCTTTTTTTTTTTTTTTACATGGTGAATTAATTCTGGGAAAAACCGTTCTAACAATAAACCTATATGTAAAATACATAAATGCCCATTCATTTTACTGGAAAAATTGAATTTACTAGGAACTGAAACACGTTATCACTACTTTTTTTTGTATTGTATTTTTATGGATCGATTTGTTATATTAACCGATCGATTTAGAAATTTTATTTTGTCAATTAATTTAAAAAATTTTTTTTTTTTTAATATTTGTTTTCGTTCGAATATTTGAAAAGGAATTTGTAATATATATATGGCGAGTAGTGTAAATTCGTCTTGTTAAGTACTTGATTAGATCATCATATAAGATGAAAACATACAAATCTCATCCAACAAAAATTATCTAATTTATTTTTTTAAGATGAATATTCTATTTATCGGGAAATATTTTAGCTGAAAACATGATATTTTAAATTATTTTTCACTTTTTGATAAATTCCATTTATATTTTTACGCTACAAAGAAATTTTCTATACTTTTATTTTTATTTTCGAGCGAAAATTTTCATTCGTAAAAGATTACAGAAGTAGTAAACATCATTTTTATTATGTTAAAAATGCTAAAATTTGATTTTGAAAATTTTGTCTTATTTTTGATGAGTTCCATTAAAGTTAATTTTTCACCGCTTTCTGTAAATTTCCGTGTTTCTAAACTGGTTAATTTTGTTTTTTTTTTTTTTTTTATAAATATGCGATTATTTAATATTAATACCTGATTAAATAAAGGAAACACATATGCTTAAGAAACATTTTCGGTATGGTTTGAAACATCATTCATTGCCAGACAGAAATCATCCGCAAATACGGTACTGTACATAGAATCGTTAAACCAACCAAGTATGAAGTTTTGTCTACCAACCATGAAGGTTTATGCATTATTGTTATTGTTATTCAGTTTATTTGGACAATTACAGAAAGAAAAAAAAAATAATATTCGTCAATAAGCGATAAATAGTAGAGTAGTTACGTGTAAAAAAATACATTGAACAAATGGCAATTCCACGTTATAAAATTGTTAATTTTTATGAACATTATGTATGATTTAAACATTTTTAAAATATTCAAAACGATAATAGAGAGTAAACACGTATTAGATAACATGCAAAAATATATTTAGTTTGATCACATTTTTTAAATAATTCGTTAAAGTTAATTATGTTTACTCTTGTTTACAGAATTTATAAAAGCATAAACGATATTTTTGCCTACGAGTGAATAATCAGAGTTCGATAAATGCATCTTACTCGGAAAACATTTATCAAATATTCATTTTTGCCTTATTTATTTATTTTTTCGATTCGAATATTTTTCTGAAGGCATTATTTAATTTTATTATACTAATTGATAGACTTGTATAACTACATCATCCATTAAATTGATACATTTACAACGTAATGAAATATTATTATTATAACTTTGTTTACAAAGCATTATAATAACATTCAACTTACATTTACTAATACTAAAATTGAATTAAATCTACTATAAGCTAAAATTTAACCATTCCAGTCTTGTATATGGTTTGGAATGTTTAAATTTTATTGCCCGTTTTCTTATACTAAATATAAACGTTTCACCTATTCTTTTGTATTCTGCGAATCACAATGTTCTCTTCTATGTTATTCGTAAATTGGTTTATATTTTACATACAAAATACTAAATTTTATTTTTCTGTTTCTTCTGCTTTTTTCGGATAATAGGAGTTAAGTTTTGTATTCATTCCACATTCCTTTTATTTGCTAAATTCGCGTATCTTCTCTTCATCTCGTTAAATTTGTGTTTCTTTAAATATATGCTAAAACTATTTTATATATTTTTAAGCATGACGATGTTAATTTTTTTAAAATTCTTTCACGATATTATTATTATATATATATATTAGTTCGCAAAAGTTCATAAGAATTATTTTAATTAAAAAATAATAATAATAAAGTTAACGGTATAAGTTTAATTTTGTCTTTTTTTCTTTCATTCTGAGGAATGGTCGTTGAACCGTCAATGGATAGATCTTGTTTGCTTATAGTAAATTAGAAGTTTAAAATTTCATTCTTCAAAATTATCTGAACCGAGGCAAATTCTTTGTATGCCAAATAAATACATCCGTATTTCGTTTTCTCTAAAACTTGCAGAGTGTTTGGTTTCAGACCCATTCGCTTTGGCACAATGACATTCTTCACACTATGGTTACTCTACTCTTCTCTATAGAAAGAAAGGTAGACGTATTTACATTTTCAGAGAAAGGTTTTATTTTCAGCAATAAATAGAAACTTTTTCGAGTATCTCTGGTTTCTGATAAATTTTTCCCTCACAAACAAATACTGTAGAATGCTTCTTTTATTTGTAAAAATCCTTGCAGGTATTTTATGACTTCGGACATCGAACATTTCCGCCATTATTTTATATTCCAACTTTAGTTACAGTTCTCTATATAAAAATGTTTTAAGTAATATAAATATTTTTCATTCTCAATATTTACTTATAATAAAGCCAATAAAATTCTATAAAATTCATTTTTATAATTCTCTAAATTATATTTAATAAAAATAAAAAAAAAATATATATATATTACAGTATACAGTAGGCTACTTTATTTTTCATAATAAAAAAATTAATTAAAATTAAATAATATTTATAATTATCATGGAGATTATATTTATTAAGTCAAACCAAATAGAATACATATTCTATTTTTATACAAATATTTTTTTTTCAAGTAATCAATGACAAATATTTCATCTAGAAGATCTGTTGATCGGAAACAGTAAAAGCTTGTTGGAGGATGGTTCGTCTTTTTCATGAAATATAAATGATTGTTGCTGGAACAGAGTTAATGAAATCGTTCTTCTTTCATTTCTCAAAGAATATCTCTGTTCTTTCAATAAATTATTAATTCTCTATCTCTTTTCCAATTCCCTACTGCTTAGTGAGAAATGCTTTCTGCTTGCAATAACTCGTCTGAGATTCTACTCTTTTCTTTCTTCCTTTCTGAAAAATTTTTCCAAATTGTATGTGAGAAATCATTATAAACAATTGAATTGCCTTCTTTTTTTATCTTTATGCGCTTTCATTTTCATTATTCATTTATATTCTTTAAGTAATTTATTTTTACAACCTTATTTTTTTGTATTATTGGTTTCCTTAACTTCATATATATATATTAAACTATATTATTGAAATTTTCGATTCGTTAATGAATCTTTAATTAATTTTATTTGTCTGATTTATCAAAAGTACATATACGTATATAACAAACTAATTGAAGAAAAATTAATTTGTTTGGCAATCATCTTAACCGTATTAAATTTCTTACTTAAACGAACATTCAAATTAAAATGATAGAGTAAAGATGTTTTTTTTTTTTCCTCCTTTATTTTTTCACATTTTAACAAAAATAAATCTACATTTTCCCCTTTTATCCGAGGATATGTTTTCTTTCTATAAATTAAGACTCCGAGAATATTTTTTCATTACGATGTTTGTTCTCAGAAATTCATTTATAACAGAGCAACTCTTATATGTTCTTTATGATTTATTTTATTTTTCCGTGTGTGTGTGTGCTCTCGTATACTTGCTACAAAATGTGAAGACTCTTAGAAAGGTTGTTTTCCAAACATACACTAAGATATGGCAGGATAGATAGTTTTCCAGATATTTAGCTTTGTACAAAAGTTTTCTCTGATAATTTAACAATATTGCTGAGTATTTTATTGAATACATTCTCTTAGAAAATATAACTTATTAATTTTATTTCAACGGTAACAGATAAAATATAGAAATTTTTCTATATTCTAAATTTTTAACTCTCGATGGTGGTGACATAAAAGTTCATTTGAATATTTGATTGCTGTTTTAGTCGAAAATAAAGACATATTTATTATGATAATGTAAGCTTCTAATTAATTCGATTTTTAGAATCGAAAATAATAAATTTACTTTTATGTTGACTCCAGCGAATTTATATTTTTGTATATGAGTTTTAAATGTTTTATAATTAATTTACAGATCGGTAGATTTTCCATTTGAAAAATATTATTTAAATTAATAGAAGAATGCTTTAATTTAAAATTTTAATTAAGAATTATTGAATTTATTATTATTATTATTTTTTTTTTTATATTAAATCTATGCGTGGTATTTTTTTTTCTTTATCACGTATTTTATCAGATTACGTTAAGAATTTTTTTTAATCAAATATTTATAAATATTTCTTTCTCTCCTTCATATAAACAGAAATTTTTATGCGATTAGAATACATTTTTATTTGATTGGAAGAGAAAGGTTACTTTCATCAAACGCGATTATAATTATTATAATAGATAAAATAAAATATATATATATATATATACTGTATATATATATAGATATAAACTTATGATGTTATCAGCAAAAAATAAATATAATTTTTTCTAGGCAAGTAAACGATGTGTCACTTTCGTGACATCAACATGTCATATTCTTTACGTCAGCATTTTCCAGAATAAAAAAGAAGATAGGAAATTCCTGTAAAGTTTCGGACGTTGTAGATATGTATTTATATTCATGCATTCTCGAGTGTGTTTAGACTTTTAAATAAAAAAAAATATATATATCTATATATATATATAGGCCTACATATAGTATGCTTTCTTAATTATCTCTACGCTATTTTTAAATTTTATTATTATTATTTTTTGATCTCTTTACACTTTTAAGATCGAAAATGTGTCGGGATTTAACTAAAAAATAATAATAATTTGTGACTGTAGTTGATTCTATTTTGTAATCAGTCCAGATCTTGTGGTGCCAGGTGGATCAATCTGAAACCAACCATCATTTTTAGTCAAGAATACGGCAATTCTTTGAAGGATTTTGCTCTTCACAATTACATTTTCAACTTATTTTTTTTTCGATAGCTCTTATCCAATTCCCTTTAGAGTTTGTATCGTAATATATCAATTAAAATCTACCACAAAACCGTTTGTCATTATAAGATATATATATATATATATTTTTTTCTTATAAAAATAGTGAATGTTTCTTCCGGACAAACAGAAGTGGAGAGATCATTTTTCATACTAAAGAAAATAAAAAAAATCGTCCTGGGATTATTATTATTATTATTTTTTTTTTTATAATTTATTTTATGACGTTATAATATAGCATAGCGAATCGTGTAATTACTGCATTTCTAAGTACGTTTAAGAAATTTTTTTAATGCAGTTATAAAAATCTAAAAATATCGATCAAACTAATTATAAAAAAAAAAAAAAAATGCAATTATTAAGCGTAAAAATGTTAAAATTTAATATAAAGCCAGCAAAAATAATTTGTCAAGAAAATATTTTCCTCGACGAATAGATTATAATTTTAAAATAATGATATTACTTAATTTATATCGAGAATATAAAATAAAATATGTATTGGTTTGACGAATTCCAAATTAAAAATCAAATTTATAAAATATTTTAATTTTTCTTTGGCCGTATATACTGTAATTAAATAACATATATATTAATTTAAAGCATTTTGCGTGTGTGCGTAACGATACCAAATTGCTATAAGAAGTAATAAAGAAAAAATTATAAAGTTTCATTAGGAAAAAAGTTGGATGGGATCAGGATGGATCTGTGATATACGACAATCCATTTGCAGACGATAAGTATAAAAAGCGGAGGGCAGCTCAGGAGTCCATTTCCTGAGGAAGTCTTCCTCCTTCCGTGTCTTCACTCTGGACTCCATGGTTGCTGTAGGCAACGCTAAATGATGTGATGCTGCGCGCGCAATCGTTTCGTCTCTCTCTAGAAATCCTCCATCCACCGTCCGGACTCGTTGAGTCAGTCACCGAGTCTCCGTTACAAAGACGTGTTGCTTCTTCGGATGCTGCAAAACTTCCAGCATCTGTGGGACACACTGGGTGAGTTCTCTCATTTTATAAAACTCCTCTAAATTCATTAAATAACAATTCTTAACGAACGGGATATCTTTAATTTTTATCAATAAAATACTTAAAAAAAAAAAAAATCCGATACTGTTTAGAATTAATCAAAAAACTTTAAACCTCTTACGCTTTAATAAGTCTAAAACGAACGACGAGGTTAAAAAAGCGATACAGTTGAATATTCGTTCATAAAAGAAAGTTCCATTTTATCCGATTTTAAGATTGAATAGATTTATTTATTTATTTATTTTTTTGCTCGGTTTTCTTCTTCTACAGTACTTTCTTTACCATCGAAACGACGTTTAATATCGCTTAATAGATAAGTGGGTTTCAATCTTATTGATCACTTTTCACTCTCTCTCTCTTTAGAAATTCAATCTTAAGTAAAAATATTTATTTCCTCCATTTAATTTCGAGAGTAATAAATTACGTTTTAAATACTATTCGAGCGTAATTTGCGTAAAGGTACACATCCGAATTTTATTAATTATCGTTTAATCCGCGTTAAAAATCATCTCGACTTAGAATTATGAGAAAATCTCACTGGCACATAGATATCTTTGTCGTATACTGCCATCTATGAATGGAGAAATAAACTATTTTAAAATATTTTTAATTCACCGTTAAATTACAGTTTTACCTTTAAATATTTTATTTTACTTATATATAAAATTCGGATAAATAAAAATTATTTCTGGAAGAGTAAAATTTAAATGTATTTTTTTTTTTAATTCGAAACCGTATACTGTTTGAAAAACATATTTTAAATAATCGCACGATTTGTTTCTGTGTGCAATATCGTAAAAATACGATATTGCACACAGAACGGAAAACGAAACTGGAATGGAAACAAGGAAGAAAAAAATAAAAATAAAAATCCGATAAAACTAAATTTTCTAAAATTAATAACAGCAATAATATAAGAGTATTCAATGTAGGTATTCCGATATTCTACGACACAGATCAAGTTTTTATCTTTTTTTCTTTTCTTTTTTAACTGCACAGTTTTATGAAAAGATTTTTTTTTTTTTTTTTTTGTTCCAACACCAGCTGTGCAATTCTGCAAGATGACCGAGAATTGTTCGCGTTTGGATTTTGCTGACAGCAGCTACTGAATGTATTTGAAGGCAAGTAAACATGACAAGTAATACAGTTGTGTCGTACATAGACGGCTGACATTGCTCATTGTACAATCAACATCAATTGAAACGAATGAGAAAATATCATTTCGGTTTAAATAAGTTTGATAAGAAATAAAGTTCGGATAAAAGAATATTTAATGTTGGTTTCTACGATTGATTGATTTCCTTCCGAGTATTTTGCATCAAAACTTTATAAAAAATTCTTGTAAACTTTTAAGAGCCATCACGGTTTGCATTAACCATACATGTAAATAATAGAAGCGATGGCTACTTTATGCAAAGTTCGCTTCTTAATTTCGACACATTTTCCTGTTTTAAATTCTTGAAATTTTTACTTAAAAAAAAAAAGAAAGAATATTTTTTTTTTTTTTCTTTTAGAAGAAGAATATTTGTAATCAAGTTGACGCTCGTTATTTCTTCTAAATAATTTTATAGTCGTCATCATCAAAAAATCTTTTAAATTCCAATCCAGTTATTGCGCGAGTGATTTCTTTCTATACAAATTTAATTGTTAAATTTTGCAAATATTTTCAAGAATTAATTAATGCGAAAATTCTTCATGCGTTAGACTACTACACGAAAACATTTTAAGGTGATTTTATTTACTAATACTTCATCAATTATCTGGAACTTTTAAAATTAAAATACTTTGGTATAAGTAACGATATATTTTAAAAACGAAAATTTCGTATTTTATAGAATATATCATACGATATATAGAATATATATATATAGCTTGCTACTTACTTTACTTTCCATCTGAAATTTCTATCATTCATATCCAGGTAGATTTTCTCAATAAAAAAAAAAAATTCTGACCATCGCTCGGCTGAATATTTTAAAAGATGCGATAGGAATAATAAAGAATTACTTGCAAAAAGAACTTTTGAACTATTTCAAGACTTGTCAGATAGTGTTATGCGAAGAGCCGATATTTAATGGAAACGGTGATGTGTCAATAGAATGCTAAATATGTTTCATTTCTTCTTTTTTTTTCTTTCGTTTATGTTAAATTATTCATCTTGAAAATTATTTCAACTCGACGGGAATACGACTTTGTCACAGAGTTTTTCCAATTCAGAGAATGTAACAAAATTCATTACGCCATATTGAATTTTTACCGGTATCTTCGTCGACGTGCAGCAGCCTAATTCTAATTTAATAGCAACATTTTCGTACATCTTCAGATAGTAGTTTTTCTTTCTGCTTTTTTTTTTTTTGAACGTTTTAATTTCTGGAAATATTTTAAACTTGACGTATTTCTCGACTTGGCCGTGTTCAGACTCATGGCAAACGATTTCAGATATTTTAGATAATAAAAAAAAAAACTTCGAATTTTTCGTCTTTTAAAAAAATTCTCGGTATTTTTTAATTTTTTTTTTCACCGCCATAAAATAAATTATTATTTTTTTTGTTCTTAACTATTTTGGTGAAGATCTCGTTGAAAAATAGTTTTTTTTTAATATATTAAGTTTAATTATGTAAAACAACTCCTGCCTTTTTTAAAATTTTCCTTGAGGAATATATATACAAAACATTTTTATATTTAACTTAAAAAAAAAAAAAACTATGCAAAATGATTATTAATTCAAAAATATCTTGTTTTTTTTTATTTTTTTCTACAATTAATTTATTAATTTTACCAGCTATATCATAGTAATTATGTCATTAAATAATTATACCATGCAATACAGTATTAAAAATAATAATTTTCCTTTGCTCATCCTACTTGGAACTTTCATTATTACGAAGATTGACGATGTTATTTGAAAAGAATTCGGCACATTATCATAACGTAATAAATGACATCACACGGAGATGTTTTGCATCATCATTGACGTCATCGATGCGCCTAGATCAGTGGACGAAATTTAATCGTATTTGCGGAGCGACGAATATGAAATGGAATCCCCACAGTAGTAGAAAAATTCATTCGATAGATTTTGAATAAAAGAATCGCATATGTAAAAAAAAAAAAAACTATTAGTTATATTTTTTCGATGAAAAATAGTTATTTTCGAAGTTATAAATTTAAAATTTTGATTTTTATGATCTATTTAGATGTAGATAATATATAATGTATCATAGATACATTTATAACGTACCGTATAAGATATTTAAAAACATTTTGATGATTTATTTTGAAAAATAGAAAGATAATTTAAATAAATGTTTTAATTAAAATATTATAAAATATCAACATGAATTTTTAATTAACTGAGGGTTTACAGAAAAATAATTTTATGTAGTTAATTAAAATATTTTAATTCTTGGAAAGATTTAATTTTTATTTAAAGCAAATCTTTCTGTAGTTTTAATTAAAAGAATAAATGTCACCACAGTCGGTTGGTTAGCTGAACTTTAAAAAAAAAAAAAAAAAAAAAAGATTGGTTGTATTGATTTTCATGGAGATCTTTCTTAAATCATCGA
>WUQG02038884.1:0-10736 GCA_011317285.2 Androctonus mauritanicus | reverse complement strand
CCTATGGAGGGGGTCGGATGGTAAAGGACGGGGATAGGCAGGCCGGGCCCAACTCTCCAAAAAATTTTTTCAGGAGGTACCAGCCCCGGGACGCGAACTCGAGCCCTCCTGCATGTCATGCCGATAGCGTTACCACTCGACCATCCGGCCACCGATAAGTAGAGTATCATTAGAAAGATTTAATCCTTGGATATTTGCGACAGCAAAATTTTTTTTGTGATTATTAATAATTTAAAAGTGAAAGAATAAATATTAAATTAAAATTATAGTTTCTCTAAAAAGACAAACTTTGCTGGTGGCGATGCAATTGTGATTAGAGCTCTAAATAAAACAAGAGTAGTGCCAATTGTGTCGTCTACTCGAGAGAACCGCCATTTTTGGCTTAATCTTCAGTTACACATGTGCTGCTGTTACCACAATTTATAAAATATTTTTTTCCCTTTTAATAATATATCTTTAACAATAAAACGACTTGAACATTTTTCAATTAAAAAAAAACAAAATAATATTGTTAAATAAATGTTTTAATGATTAAAATAGATTGAAAATAAAAAGAAATTCTGAAAGTTCTCATGAAATTTAAATTTATTTTATAATTTTTGTTTTATTTATATTTTCCTATGTTTTAGTGCATAAAGTGCCAAGATTTACAAAACAGGTTAACATTTAGGCCTACATATAATTCATGTACTATATATCTATTGTAGTTTTTATTATTACATGTTTTTATTTTTATTATTAAAAGTGACAATTTCTTTAACTTTTATTATTATTATTATTATTATTTTGCAATATTCTCCTTTTATCTAGTTAATGTGATAAGTATTATATCAAAACAGATAAAAAAGCCAATATTAAATTTGCCTGTTGAAATAAATATTTATTTTTTTGGAATTTTTCAAATATTTACAAAAGATATATTTTCTGAATTATGTCTTTCTTACTGCATTTCGCATGCCAACACTTTTACTGCTATATTTGCTTGCTTTCACTGAAGTATTTAAGTTACCTCTAATAAATTTTCTTGCTAAAAAATACATTCATTTTTTACATAAAACTTCTCAATTTTCTACTTTACTCTTTCTATTTGTTGAAGATGCTCGGTGACTAAAGATGGAGGGTACAGCATTTGGTTTCAGTTTTCTTTTCCTATCTCCCCGATAAGTTTCGAACTGATCTTCAGTAAAATGCTTCTGTGAACAGAAATTAAATATTTTATGTACTACAAAGGTAGTGGCAATTATCATTAAAATTAAGTGAACAGAGATTGCATTAACAATAATTAACCATATTAATCATAAAAAACCATTTCATGGTTGTATTTTAAAACCAAATTAACCATATTATAATATGGTTAATTTACTTATCACTACCTAATTTAATATCCTTATTTATTTTTCAATACTTATATTTACTTAGTTTTCTCTTAATTAAACAAAAACGAGCAATAAGCAAATTGAAATTTATAAGGTGATATTAATATATCTTCCGTTGATTATTGCATATTCAAGAGGTAATCATTATAATTATTCGTTCGATAGTCTTAAGCACACCGATGGTTAACTGAAACTATCGTAGAGGCACTTATAATCATTTGAAAGAATACTTAATTCACAAAGTCGGCTATTGCGAGTTGGCTTCCATTCCTTTCGGCATATGTGATCAGAGGCGTAACTAGGATTTTAGCGCCCATGGCAAATATATAGCTTGGCGCCCTTGGACTGTTCTTAAGGCGAATTTACAATATCTCTTAAGAGATTCTGGCACCCTTGGACTGTTGCGCCCTTGGCAACTGCCCAAATGCCAACGCCTAGTTAGCCTCTGATTGTGATTGGCGTCTTGTTTGTTACAACAACCGACCACTGTATGACACGTATTTCAAACGTCAGCCCCATCTCCCGGTTTTGATCTATCAACGGAATAGACGTCAATATATTCCCCATCTAACGTATTGGCGCGTGCAGCGTCAACATCTCCTAACCTATCAGCTCGATGGGACTAAAAGAAATCAGAAGAAAGCGGTAGGGATAAAGAGCAGGCATAACAGCCGGATTCTCATCAGATTCACTATAGTTCGGCCCGTCCCCACTGATTCCGGGTAACCGTTTCCTAAACTTTTGTCAGTTCGGGTGAATATGTTGTTTGGTTAAAATATGCATGTAGGTGAAAATATTACTGATAATAATTTAGGAGAAAGTTTTTAATTTATAATTTTGTTGTTCTTTTATAAAAGACATATCAAGAAATAAAACAACAATTATTTCTAATGTTATACTTCCAGTGTGTAAATGCATAAAAACAAAATAAATGCTGCTGTTCCAACTTTCAGCGATATGTTTTACATACGAAATCATCTAGTGCAGTAAATTGGCTGTTAAAGTTTTTGAATCCCGCTACTGGTCGACACACTGAAAATAGGCCATATGAAAAACAATTTTTGTCCTCCTCAATGTTAGTAATGAAACAGAAAAGCTAATTCATAAAATAATTTATCTCAAGTGAATATATAATCTTACCTACAGAAAATCTGCCGCTTCTTCTTCTCCCGTGCACATATTTAGCATCGTACAGAGTTCCTTTGGGCCGGTGCACTCACACTCACCATTGTTATCGATGCTAAAGGCCTTTTCGTCAGTAAAAATAACATTACTCCACTCCATCCTCCCCCAATGCTGGTGTTGGTAAGAAAATCCTATCCGATCAACGATGTTATTAAGGGACAGTATTTGCTTTTCTGCAGCTCTTCTCCCCGGTAGGGTGGCTTCTCTTAATCTGAAATAGCCATGTTTCATACCGATTAATTTAAGAATATGTATGGTCCCGTGCACATATTTAGCAGTCATTAGTTAAAGCTAAAAATATTTAGCTGCCGCGCACTGAGCTGTAATTAATAATTCATTTCGAAGGAAAGATGATTTTATAACTTAATTCAGTGCTGAGTTCAGTACCTTAAGTTTCAGTACTGAGGAAGAAATCACTCAGAAATTGTTTAAAAAATAATAGCAATATGAGGTGATATGTATCAATGCCCTTCAATAATAATAACTGTGTGCGCATACTAAATACATTTTTCTTTCTTTTAAGATCTTAATCAGAATGTACACGGCAGTAATTTAGTGACAATAAAGAGATGTAATGAGAAGAAGGTCAAGGTTATCTAAACCTTTACCTTCTTCTCACCACTCTTCTGTATTAGCGGGCTTTCTCCCTCTCCGTTGTCACCAGTTGATCGCTCTGTGCATTTTGATTTTAATTTTCAAAATGTGTATGTCGCAGTATTTATTTATATGAAGACCCTAGAACCATAAGAAAGGCAAAACATTCACTGTTTATAACTCATTCTAGAATTTCCCCTACAAAATCAAATTGCTCCTTATGGGGTATACGCCCCAAATTGGGGAATTACGGTTCTAAATGCATTAACTCATCCATGATTACACTATATCCATATCTTGCAAAATTGAATAAATTTATTTTATTATAATAAAGTTTCTAATTTTCGAAATCATTTTTAAGCGATAAAATATTATTGAATTATTTTTTATATTTTATGAAATGATATTTTTAGAGTTAAAATAAAATTATTAATCCTTTTAAAAACATGTTAATTTAGTTTATATTTCAACAGGTTCATTTAGACGCCAGACTCATTTGCCCATCCAAATTATTTATTAATCATTTTAGACTGATGATAAAAACAAGCAGATTTAATTAAAAAGTTAAATAAATTATAAAATATAGAAAAATTATAAAGTAGGATATTTTTAGCCTTTAATGCAACTACTGAATCGAGGAAAATTTTAGTAAAAATTGGCACTGTATAGAGACTGCAATATTGTGTTAGATTTATTTTGATGATAAGATATATAAGTTCAGTATATTCTGTTCAAAAATATGATTTAAATAAATTAGCAGAAATAATTCATATATCATTTTTTCTAATTTAGAACGGAAAGAATCAAACATTTAATATGAAAATTGATTCATAATTTATTACAGTATTTATTACAGAAACTTAATTTTTATTAATTTATTTTAAATTTATTAATAAATCTGACTTAATTTCATGTGAATAATAATAATTAATGGCATATATTGCAATTAAATAGTGAATCATTCCATGTCAAATAACCTAAGGATCACTGCTCGACCCTCTTCAATTTTACTGGAACTTGACGTGAATATACATGCAGGTTTCACAAGGAAGATGTGCAAAATTTTCAGTTCAAGAAATAATGTGGTCGAAGCACCAGGACCCTTCTAGTGGAGGTCACCTTTGTAAAATGAAATCAATCATGAAAAATTTCAAATATGGTCGTTAGTACTCTGAATTTTTGATAAGCATATTCAGTTTTTTTGTGCTAGATCCAAAAATTTTGTCGTCAAAAGTATAATATGATTAATATTTGAGAGAAAATATCTCAGTGACCGACACTTTGAATTTAATTTTTTCTGTTATCATTGTCAAGAGCAGATTTTGAACTACTAGAATAATGGTTTTTTAGTTTTGAATCTCGAAGTTCTTCGAAAATAGATCACTTGATATGGAATGATGGTACTCTTCTTATGGATTTAAATGCTTAAGAAGTAAATTTAAAATAATTGGAATTTATTTTTTATAATTATTAATTATAAAAATCAAAACAAAACACCAGTCTACAATATACTGTTAGAAATAATGTGACTTTTTCTATTACGCTGTTTATTTAATAGATCTGTATTAAGATTTATTCTTTACTAGCATGCAACCTGACTTCCTCTATCCATTTCTCTAATTTATTATGCTAAACTTTATTGATAATTAGAATTCTCCAAATAAATTTAAATTTAATATTGGATAAAATGCGGAAGTCAACTGCTTATACCACATAAATTCTGTCAAAAATTTATCGAATTTATCGAATATGTAGTTCAATACTGCAACTCAGTCAATGTTGCAGTTTATATTAATGCATTTAGTGTGATGGATCTACCTATGGCTAATTATATGGTTAGTTTTCTGTTGCTTAATATTAATTTAATTGCTGCAAAACCAGGTGAGCGTAAAAATTTACTCATTATCTTAATATCATTGAACAATAATAGTTTTTTAGTTAAATCTTTCTGTTTCGATTATTGTGCTTTTTATACAGATACGATTTTGAAATTTTGTGGTTGTTTGTATTTGTTATTACATATCATCATCTATCAAATAGTTTGGCTCTAAGTGTATTATAGCTAGGCCCAGGTGTTAAAAAAGTGCCCATCTTATCATTCAAGGATAGATCTTTCAATAATGCTTTAGTCATCTTCTTTAGTAGAAGGAGAATATATAATTTTGTTGTAGCTATCGATTAATGTTTTTAATCAGTAAAAATCACTGCTCTAGAGTCAAATTATATAAATTTCAATTTTTATCAAAAAAATTATGTCTATTATTGGCGTATAGCTCTTGTTTTTAGGACAACTTTTAATTTTATTTAACTCAAAAATTTTTCTTAAAAAACGTCTTACTAAAAAAAAGTCTTCTTTATTTTCAGTTTAGTTAAATTTATTTAAAATATTTATGTCTGCATTATATTTAACAAGTCTTCCATAAAAAAATTCGTGCATCTATGGATAATTTTCTTGCAAACAAGAGGAGTCTATCTGACAAGCCACATTGACGACACAACATTTCATGATTAGAATTAAAAAACTAAATCCAGTGGCGTTCCTAGCGTTGGTTTCACCCTTTCTCCCGCTGCAGTAAGTCATGGTGTCACCCTTTCTCCCTCAATCTATTATAATAAAATTATTATGTCTGTTCCTTCGAGCGATCTCATTAGGTTACAATAACTATGTGATATTCTAGCTACCATTTTATTGGATTATAACTATCGAATCTCTATTATCTGACGTTGGTCATTAGATCATAATAGTCACGTGCAACAATCACATGACTATTATAATATAATGTGACTTACTAAATTAATTGCGGATATCGAGTACTGTGCTGTGAAGGATGGTGCTGTATCAACGTTCTTGATGTGTATATTTCTTTAAACTGCTAAAATTCAAATTTTATATTAAAATGTTACTGTTTTTTAGCGTGTAGTCTATCTCTGATTTGCTAACTATTATAGACTATGCTACATTAATTAAATAATAATATCAAATAAGGTAAACTTTGATAGACTTAGTGACTTTGGTAATAGAACACCACCACGTGGTGTCAATCTAATTAGATTAATACTACATGATGGTGTGCTATCGATATATATCGATAGCACACCATCATGTAGAATCTTTCTTTTGCTATTATAAATGGCTATCTATCTATTTTCTTTTGCTATTATAAATGGCTATTCTATCTATTTTATATAGGCCTATATGTCTGAAATAACGATCGTTGGTCTGAAGAAACCGCATTTGCCATTGGTTCCATAGCAACAAGTTTGACTTATTTTAATTTTTAGAATTTTGTAGAAGTTTTACAATTATTAATATGGCTATTGATGTGTTATTTAATCTAGCAGCTTTTTGTACATGATTTTCATTTTTAATTTGTTATATACCCTCTTTAAATTTCTTGCTGTCCCATAATCTTTCAGCTTGCTACTTTCAGCAATTCAGAATTGGTAATGCTGTTCTTGAGGCTCTTCATTGGAGAGAGTACAGTGTGCAATGTAAAAATGCAACGCTTCGCGAATGCTTCTACCATGGAATTACTCTACAACAAAACAGAAAATTGTTTTACTTTCTCACAAAATATAAATAATAAAAAATCAATTTGCGGATTTCTGCTAATATTATATAAAATGTTTGGTCGTTAGAAAGCATGGATTTAACAGTTCATAGAAGATATCATTTATTGTTAGAACCTAAACATTAAAACCCATACATACATATATATAAGGACTTGATCATAAGCATATTAAAAAAGGCTTACAGTTGTAAAATTAGTAAAAAATGTAGTTTTTTAAAATACATTTGAAAACGTTGGATATCATCCCCACGATGATGTAACTCGGTGCAGGCCACATCCTCCACACTCCTTAGTGATGCCATTGCTAAATTATAAGCTACTAAATCTAACAAATAAATTTTCAAGCACTATAGCAATAAAAAATAGAAAACTTTTAATTAAGAACTTAAAAATGTTTTCGTTTTTTAACAAGTTTTTATCAGTTTGCGAATATCGCATAAAGAAGAAACTTAAAATCAAAATTCACAAATACATACTTCATAATTCGTTAAGAATGAACAGTAAATTATATTATCATAAATTCAATAATTATAATTTGCATTTCTCTATTTCATAAATAATATCAGATCATCCCAACAGCAATGTTTTTTTTTTTATACTGTACTCTGATTGGATACAAAATGCAGTAAGGATATACAGTATAAGAATTAAAAACAGAATTTTCATATCGATAATCTATTGATGGTTACTTGCTGTTTCCTTAGATCCAAATATTATCATCTTGTCAAATATTCAAATATTCTCATCTTGTCTAAATCTGATTATTTAAAGCTTTCACAACATTGGAAGAGTGTTATTGATTCAAATGAGGACTATATAGCAAGTGATTTATCTTTTATATCATTCGAAAATTTAATGCTAAAAACGACATTAATTTGAGATGGCCTGATAGTACAATATTATATACAAAGTATATTAATAGTTAAACACTAACAAGTAAGTATCTGAACAAGAACAGTCATTATAATATATTAATACATTAGATTCAAGCATAGCAGAATTTTTTAAGAAAGATTTTGTTAATAATGTCAAAGTTTTTCATGTTTTCTCAATTTAAATCGTTTCTTCTATTTTAAATTCAAAGCTACTATATACCAAGCTTAACCATATAATTCCATTTTATACATAACAATTATAGGAATACCTTGTATAGAGCGATTAATTAGTTCCAAGAAGCGTCCGCGCTATGCAAAACCGTATTGTTCGAGGTCTATTTATATTGGATTTTAATTTAATTTGTTTTGACTTGTTGCTTTTGCCTGGATTATCATTTGATTCAAAGGAATCTTTTTCTGATTACAATCTTCACTCCAAATCATTAGAAGGCGTTTCATTATAGAAGATCGATTTCTCGTGATCACTTTTGACATATAAGAAGCGATGTTTATTCTAGGTTGTTTAATATTTTTTTTTGCTCTGAATAATTATTTGTATACATGACTCATTCGTTGAATTATCAGGTGCTATTTTAGCAAATGAAGCGCTATTCTTGTGATATTTTATAATTTCAAGTTTCTTCTCTAATATCAAACACTAGAGGTTTTTTTTTATTACACCAACAGTGTCTTCTTTATTTTGTCTGTTTTCATCCATACTTAAATAATAAGAGAATATTAAATACTAATATTAACGCAAATAATAAAATGCCACAGAGAAAGAATGTATCTACATAAGAGCCAATCGAAAAATTACTGCATAATCGTAGGTCTCGGCTGTCACCTGTGATGCTTGGGAGATCTCCGAGCAGTGTTGCCAATGTTGATATATGTAATAATAAATACTGCGTTGGACCAAAACACATGTTGTTCAAAACCATTTTTATTTACAAAGTATCCCTGTATATATTATATCAATATTACTATGATAATTGAAATATATTACATATAAATTTACATTACGTAATATATTGTATCATACAGAGTATGAAGTGCAAAAATATGTTTGGAAATTGGCAACATATCAGGTAATATATCCTTCTTTTAAAGAGTGAAAAATTTAAAATAATTTTTAATTTACCGTATGTATATGTTTTATTTACAGAATAAAGCGTTAATTAAATTTGATGAAAAGCAGAATTCCATAATCGAAGGAATGGGTTTTGATATTTTTAATACACTACAGAAAAAACTGAAATTCAGGTATATCTTCGAAATAATGATTTAATAATATGTAAAATTTAAATAAGTTATTGCACGAGGATCATAAAATAATTTCATAACGCGAATGCATTTGTTCATACCAATAGATGGATTAAAAAGCTCAAAGCAATGCAAATTTTAATTTTTTTAGTAGAAGAAAGCATACAAACTTTTATAAAACTGATACCAACAGGGCCGGCCCGAGAAAAAGTGGGGCCTGTTGTAAAATTGTCGTGCGGGGCATTTTAATAATAATAATAATAATAAACAGTTTCGAACAAGAGTTGAAACAATAATAATAATAATTAATTTTTTTTAATTAATAATAAAATTGGCAATAATAATATAAATTAATAATAAAAAAACAGTTTCGAACAAGCAGGATCGCGGGTCTTGTGCCTTCGCATCGCCCTTCGGCCAGCCTTGGATACCAATATGAAACTATAATGATCTTTCCAATCTTCTTGAGATTCACTCACAGCTCTCTCGATAGATATTTAAAATCAAGTGAATTGAAAGTTAAACAAAATAAATAAGTTTTACTTACGTTAATTTTAAATGAAAGAAGGAATATCCTTCTCGAAGTAAAATCTACATCGAATTTTAATTTTTTAATCATATTTTAAAATATCCCTTGTACGATATGGATGCTTAACCACGCTAATCAAATTTATACTGTACAAATTAGTTCAAAACCGAAGTAACCATTCTTGTATTTGTAATTTTAGCGATATTTTAAAAACATAGCTAGTATTAAAAAAGTATATCTTATGTTACACAATTTTTAGTACATATTTTTCAAGAAAAAACTTGTCCTTCTCTGATCTAAATAGTGGGAATCCACTTGAGAAAAAATACAAAAATTATAATTAATCGCATTGTATCTGTATCGTAATTGTGTATCATATTTTATGATAAATTATAGGAATATGAAAATATATTGCACTATTACAACTTTGATTTCTTCGAATTCAATAATCTCCGTACGACAGATTTCTGTTATTTTACTTTTTTTTCACATTACTGTTGATTAACTGTATATAGAATTAGAAACTCTATGTTTATTTTAAATATAGGAATTTAAGCAAAAAAAAAAAAAAAAGGATTTTCTAATATCTCAATTCTAATTTAAAGGAATTGATTTTCAACATAATTAGTTACATAAACTGCATTGTAATTATATATATCAAAGTTGATAAAATGGCATTTATTATACTAAATTACATACTGTATATTGCTTGGAATTTAATGACAAATAATATTTTTGAATGTTATAGTTACGAAATTGTGAAACCAATACCATTAAGAAGTGGGACGAGACATGCAAATGGTTCTTGGAGTGGAGCGATTGCCCAACTCGAAAAAAAGGTTTCTATTCAATGTATTTTTCTATATAGTAATCCTCGTTTAACGCCGCTTCACTTATCGTCATTTCTCTATTATGCCGGGAACAAGAAAATAAATTAATTAAAATTATATTTAATAATTTTAATTAATTAGTCAATTATTTAGTTACTTAAAGCCTTTAAAACAACAGAACAGAATAAAGTCTTATTTTCTTACATTTCCTGTATAATAGACAGAAAATGTATTGAAATCCTGTAATGTAATTATAGAAAACCGTGCAATCACATTTTATTTGAGCGTTAACTGAAGTTCACAGTTATTGTTTTAAGAACATGGTATTAAACTACAAACATTATTGCAATAGTCAGTGGATCAGACTCACCACGTGAAAATGCTAACACTTTTCAACTAGAGGACCCGAGATCGAATCCCACCACGGTAAATTACAAATACAGTAAAACTTCGATCTAACGTTCGTCGATCTAACGTTTTCCTCGATCTAACATTCTTTTTCTCCGGTCCCG
>WUQG02038873.1:0-10737 GCA_011317285.2 Androctonus mauritanicus | reverse complement strand
CTCAAGGGTGCTAGAAGAGTAGAATCTGCAATTGTAGATACCTATCAGAGCAGTGCAAAAAGAGAAAAGTAATACAGTACTGTATTTTATTAAATTTAATAAATTCGGAGTTCGAACTGTGTTACAATCTGCTGTTGGACTGTAAAGAGAACCCCCTGCCATCTCCTCCGCATTTATTAATTCGGAGTTCATTTTCATTTCTCTACCACACGTGTTTTCGATAAACTGCCAATCCTGATTAACTGCCAAAATCATCGTCAAATGGAATCTTATTGAGGTTTGACTGTGGTATTATTTTATCTCAAAAATAACATTAACAAATTCAAATAGTATTAAAAATAATCAAATTTTTAATATTTTAATATTTTTTTTTCAGTGTACTATACATCTTGGATAAATTAGATGGTGAACCTAAAGTATTTTTAGATCCTAATGAACTCTCTGAAGATGGTTGTATATCTCTAAGCATTACAGCTTTTTCTGAAGATGGAGAATATTTTGCATATGGTTTAAGTGACAGTGGGTCTGATTGGATTAAAATTAAGGTTTTATTATTTATTATTTTAATAATAAGGTTATATGTACAGGTAGTCCTTGATTTATGGACTGCTTCAACTTATGACCACTCATGCCTATGATGGTGATATAATCAATAGATTCTGTGATTGGTCAATGCAATTCCACGAGTTTGAGTTGCTGACCCAATAATCTGATATGTGAAAAGCATCACTTTTTATGTCTAGTTCTTTTAATTTTGTATCCATTATGTTTATTAATATAATGTATAGTTTCTAGTAGTGAGAATTCCATAAATTTTGGGCATTTTTGACTTATGACCATTCTGACTTAAAATGGTAGGGTTCAAATTGAATCCTGTTGTAAGTCAAGGACTACTTGTAAATATTTCGATGAAATTTATTAGTGTATTTTTTATCATGATTTTTTCATTATATTGAAAGATGAAATATTTCAAATTTTCTTATGATTACAGTATCTTATGTAAAAATAAATTTATAAACTATAAAATTTATATAAAATATCTATAAGTAAATTTTCTTTATGGATAAGTTAAATAAGTTTTAAGTTGCCTAATTTATATTTTTGCTTGATTTTGTTTTGCAAATGATGTTCTTTTGTTTATTAGTAATTTTGATCAATTGTTTAGTAATATTTAGCTAATTAGGATGAAAATAATTAAGTTTTAATACATGTGAAATATTAAAATTTAATCCTTAATTTAATAAATGCTAATTTGTTGCTATTTCCTTATGTAGATGAATTCTATTATTCATTCATTGTTCTCCTTATCACTTCCAATGAATCACACACACACATAAAAAACTTATAATAATATATGCTTTGAAATAATTATAATTTAAATTATTCATTACTATTTTATTTTGAGTTCTAAAAAATATTTTATGTGAGAATTAAGAATTTATTACATTGATTTATTCTGACTAAAATCAATTAATTTTGAATTTGTTCACCAATCTCTGCCAGGAACCTTTGAAATGAATTTAATATGTTTTTAAAATAAACAGTTTATGGTAATTTTATTTAAGAATTTCTGTGTGTATTTACATTTCTTTAATATATGAAAAAATAAAGTTTCTTTACCTTCTAGCACTTATAAGCAGTCCGTGACACATACACTTGCGCCCATAGAAGGTAAAGAAACTTTATTAAGTAACCAATAAAAAGCAGTAAATTTTTTTGATTATATGAAAAAATTTTTTCACTTATATAAATTAATTCATAGAAATTAATTAGCTGCCAATTAAAAGAAAAAACTAAAATTGATTTTTGCAAAATTTCAATATTTTCATAAAATTTGATTATATAAAATATTAAATAAAAAAAATTTCTCTAATGAATTAATATTTTAGTATATTAGTTTTAACATTATGCTCATTGACAACTAACCCATTATAAAATTTCTGCACTTCCTGGCATATTTTTAATAAATTCTTAATTTTATATATACTTACATAAAAATTATTATTTCATTTTTTTGAGTTGAATTCTTATATAATTTTCATAAAATCTGAAATATATTCCTCCATAGGCTGTAAAATTCTCTATCTGATAGAATGAATAGAAAATTGTGTATGCTTTCCTATATTTATATTAATATCTTTAGGCTTTGTACAATGATTGGTAATAATATAATATAATTATATTTTTTCGGGAAGATTATATATTCTGTTGTGAATAAAATAAGCAATCATCTATAAATTTCTGATACATTTTTGCGCTGTGATGTTTTATAAACCAAATCTTGGTATATTTGATGATATGATTTCCATAAAAAAAACATAATTTAATCAAAATTTTTATTTTTTAATTAAAATATTTGGTTTTACATGTTTATACTGCCTGTTATCAATTTACATTAATTCACAAAGAATATAAACAATACAATTTAGAAAAAGTCAAAATTTTTTACTTAATCAGATTTATGATAAATATGAATAATTTTAGCTCTTAAAATATTAGTTCATTTTAGCTACTAGATAATCAATAGAAAATATCTGTGATATTATTGGATGACCAACTTCAGGTAGGAATTTAATTGTAATAAAAATATAAATTTTATATTTTCTGAACGGCATACTCCTCAAGTTATGAATTTAATTCATACATATACTGGATGGACTATTTAAGTTGATAATGAAAATATCTCAAAATTAAGTGCTTAAGAAAAAATGTTTCAAATAAAAGTTAATGGACTTGATGGGGGAAAGCGCATCACATTAGTTATATTTTATTTGGAGGACATTTTCAATGGCATTTGCAGGTCAAGTGACATTTTGGAGGACATTTTCAATGCCATTTTGCAGGTCAAATTTGTTTAATGAGAAATCTATATTTTTTGTTTTATTTTTATTTCTTCTAAAAAATAAAGGACTTTTGTGAAAACCATTTTTCAATGTAATGCATAGTTTCACAGGTATTAAAATGCACACACATTACTGTTTGCAAAAGACAATCAATCCATCAGCTGACAATTTTATATAAATCATTTAAAAGTTAATGTTTAAATCGTATGATAAATTGTTTTATTATGTTGTAGTTTACTGTGAATTGAAAATGGAGCATTTGTCTGTAAAGGAAAAAATCAAAATGATTCTTATTTATGGGGAATCTGAAAGAAATGTGTAACAGGCAATCACTCTATATGCTGGATGGTTTCCCGATGGATGGTTTCCCGATGGAACTCCATAGCAAGTATTCTTTTATCATTTTATAAAACAGTTTTCTAAAGAAGGAAGTGACTACTCAAAAAAAAGGAATGCATAAGAACTTCCACAGACAAAGATAAAGAAATAGCAGTGCTAGTTGCAGTGAATCATTATCCCCAAGTAAGTTCTTGAGAATTAGTTAGAAATGCAGGGATTTCCAAAAGCAATATTTTTAGAATATTGAATGGCAGAATTTAATCCATATCATGTATCATTACATCAATAACTACACGGTAATGATTTTGTGAATAGAATAACATTTTTGAATGGGCACAAAAAAGAATTCAGAATAATAATAACTTTTTCCTGTCTGTATTATTTTCTGATGAATGTACTTTCACAAATCATGATAAAGTAAATTGCTATAACTTGCATTATTGGGTTGTTGAAAATCCACATTGGTTAAGAGAAGTGGAGCATTGGAGACTCTGGTTTGTTAATGTATGGTGTGGAATTTTGGGAGATAAGGTCATTGGACCCTATTATATTGATGGCACATTAACAGAACAAATGTACACAAATTCTTTATTGGAGAAGTTTCTGTTATTGTTGGAAGATATAACATTTAAAGAAAGGCTAACTATATGATACCAGCATGATGGATGTCCTGATCATTATGCATGAACTGCTAGAGATGTTTTAAATGATATTATAATGGTCATTGGATAGGTCATGGAATCCAGTACATTGGCCAGCTTGATTTTCTGACCTTACATACTCAGATTTTTTCTTATGGTGTTACCTCAAAGATATAGTTTATATCGATGCATCAACAACTCCAAAAAAATATACAGGAGAGAATATGAAATGCTGTGTGAATAGTAAGAGAGAAGTACTTTTATGTACACATGATCTTTTCATCAAAGAATTGTAAAGTGCATTGAGGTAGCAGGATCTCACTTTGAACATTTATTACAATAATGTAATTGATTTATTTTAATGCTTTTTCTTTCGACAGATAATACAAATGTTGCTGTTTACAAAATATTACTGTATGACTTTCTTTCATTAATTTTTATATTTAAAATATCTGTGAAACTACACACTAAATTGAAAAATGATTTTCACAAGTTCTTTATTTTTTAGGAGGAATAAAAATAAAACAAAAAATATAGATTTCCCTTTAAACAAATTAACTTGACCTGAAAATGCCATTGAAAATGTCCTCCAAATAAAATATAACTAATACAGTTTGCTTCCCCCCTTCAGATCCATTAACTTTTATTTGAAACATTTTTTCTGAAACACTTAGTTTTTAAGATATTTCTTACCAACTTAGATAATATTGTTACAGGTGGACCATTTGACTTGTGAGTACATAACTCAAATAATATTATTTTTTGATCCCAAAAGTACTGAAATATCTTTATATGCTATGTTTTGTAATTGGACCAATTAGAAATTTCTTATTTCACAGATTTTAATAAAAAAATTCAGATTATAAAGAGAGGGTTTTTTGATGTTATCTCCACCATCTTGAAATATTGTCATATGTTAACTAATTGTGTAATTTTAGAGTATTCTGCTATCATAATGTATAAATTCTCATGCAATTATCAGTTTTTCTTCTAATAATAATTCTTTGAATATTTAGCATTTAAATGAGATTTATCCAATTTTTAAGATAATTATTAGTTATCTTAAATGAAAAATGATGATGCATTTCTTCAAGATCTGTTCTTAAGTTGTATAATTCCTGATTTATTTTTTTTTATTAGAGACAATATGTTTTTCATTTTTATATGGTTGTTATTAATGACTTTATTTTTTGATATTGTTTTGATTTTATCTATTTTTCAAAATTATTGTTTTTTAAATCAGCATTTTTGATAATTCAAAAAAATAAATAGCTAAAAAATGTCATAATTCAAAAAGTGCTTTATTTATTGAAGTAATTAAAAATATAGTTACTGGTAATTATATTTAAAATAGTAATTTTAAATATAAATTATGTATATACAACTGAGTAATAGATATAATAGTTTAATAGGATGGAAATAACTTAAAAATACTAAATGTAGAATACTGAATAAAATATAATATTTTATTTATGACTAATATTATAATTATTGATAAAAGAAAAGGAAAATATTTATTTAAAAAATTTTTGTTTATAGGTGAAATGTGTTGAAACTGGTGAAGATTATCCTGAAGTATTAGAAAAAATTAAATTTTCAACAATTGCATGGACACATGATCATAAAGGATTTTTCTATTCAGTAAGAAAATTTATTTTCAATTATGTAAAGATTAATAATGATTTAAATTTCTTGACGTTGCTAAAATTTTTCATTATTTTATTTTTTAGCTGAACTTTTCAATAGCATCAACAAAATATTTGTTTTTCATATATGTCTTTTATGCTTATTACATTGTTCAAGATATAGCTTAAATATAAAAAACTTTTATTTTAAATTAAAATAAAACTCTCTTATTAAAAGTTGACAATTTTTTCTATAACAATGTAAATTAAATCACTTTAGATTTCAGAAATTGTACATTTATAAGTTTGAATGAATACAGAAAATTCTGATATTTAGTATGGTATTAAAAAAAAATTTTATCATGTGATGTACTTCTCTGAATAATTTTGCATATTTTATAAATTATATCATCTTTCTTATATTTCAATATTTTAATGTAAAGTTTTCAGATATGATTATATATCATGAATTATTTCTGATTCTGTTAAAAAATTTTAAATGTTTTTAAAATTTCAGTCTATTTATAGTTTAATTGTTTTTTTTGTTGTTTAATTATTATTTTTAATGTTTGTTCAATATTTCTAAATTTCCTAAATAATCTATTTGTAAATATAGATTTGTTTTAATATTGTTGAAAACTCATTATTTTTATAATGAGAACTGGAAGCACCTTATTTTGAATTGTCAAATTTTCAAACATCAAAATTTCACAATTTTTGTTACATATGTTTGGAAAATTATTTTGAGACTTCCTGTTGTTACAGTTTATGAAACTACTTCCATAATACTATATACATTTTATAGTGCATATAGTGTTTTTTAGTTGGTCTTCTTTGTTTGTTTAACAATTACAATTATTTGGCTTCTCATCAAATATGGCTTCCTTAGTGTGCACTTTACATTATATTTTTCTGAAGGAACTAAATTTATCTTTTCTTTGTAATAAATCAGTTTTAAATAATATTCAGTATTTTAAATATGATGTAACTATATTGATTTTTTTAAATTATTTATTTAATAATAATAATTTTTTTTATAATACTTTGTTACAATTATTATTAATTACTTTAGATTAAATTATCATGGATTTAGAACAGGAATTTTTTGTTCTTTTTAAGAATAAAATAGAAGTATTTTAAATTTAAATCCAGAAATCACTGATAAAAACATCAGAAATTAAGATAAAAAGAAATTAGAAAGATGACAGTAGACTTTTTGGAACTTGCAGTATGGTACATGGTATTGCAAGAGAGCTGTATCATTCCAGAACTGCTTAACCCCAAACATATAATAAGCTAATATTGTTAATAAAAACTGGGGTAAAAATGAAAACACTATAATAGATAGGAATCTTCAGCTAGAGTTGCTAGCTTAAATCAGCTCAATCCAAAAAGCATGAGTTTTCTTGTAAATAAACAGATGACTGAAGCTTAAGCTTTTTTTTAAAGTTTGGTTCACTCATCAGTTTATTTATAGGAAGACTGATGCTTAAGCTTTTTTAACAAAAAGCTTAAGCTTCAGTCTTTAAAATCTTTTTAAATTTGATTTCTTAAAAATCATTTTAAAATAGAAAAAATATTTATTGAGCAACAGAAAATTATTCTGTCACAAACTGATGCTGAAAAAAATCACACAATATTACCCACCTTTTTTTTCTATTTCCTGGAGTAATTTGAAGCTTTTTAATAAGGAATTGTAACTGTTGCAAATAATCACAGATTGATTAACAAGCTCTGTAATGAAGCTTGTTACAGATTGTCCAGCAGTGAGAATCAAAAGAGAAAGGAAACAAATTCCATTATTAACTGCTTATTTATATCTCTTGATGGAAGATTAACTGATTCATAATTTTTGCAATTCTGCACTTAATATGAAATAAATTTTAGTCTCATGTTCTTATTTTATTGCTAATGATAATGGCATTTTAATTGTTTAAGTCTTGTTAGAAAGAATTTTTAATTATTCTAGCCATTTTTTTAATCAGATTAAATATGCTATTTAAAACTCTATTAATTTATAGATCAATAAATATATCTGGTTTCTTAATAAAATCATATAAATAACAAGTACAATTAGCATGAAGCAGTTTTTTATTTACATAAATATAAAAGTATTTTCTGTTAGTGATTATTATTTATATGATGCTACTAATTTATATTTTTAGCTTTTTATGCTATTTTTATGAATTAATTTTATACAGCTATATCAAAGAAAGGACAAAATAAAAAAAATTATATAAAAAAGCATAATAAAAGAGGGAAAGAATTTTATCAGAAGAAATTGGCAAGCTATTAGTGGAAAAGAATGGGTATCCTTTAATTGGCTCTTACAATATCCAGGTGATAGAGTAGATGAATTTTGCCCATTCACTAGGAAAAATTTGGACTTATGATCTTACATTTTCATGCAATATACTATTTAAAATCTCAAAATTATATCCATAGCTTCCAATTATAATGATGCACAACACAATCATTCATCATTCCAAAATAAAGACATAACATTAATCAAACTTATCATTTTGCAATTGAGTCGCTCAGAAGCCAATGAGGTTAAGTCATTTTTTGATATTTTCTTAATTTTGTAAATTTTAATGGAATAAATAATATTCTTCTTGCTTATTAAAGGATTTACTTGTTGTTTCATTTTTTCTAGGTCAGACAGCCCTTTTTTTATAGCTTCTGAATATGTTGTATAATATTAATGTATTAAAAAACATTACTTTTCTCAATTGTTGTTTTCTGGACTTAACTGCATTGGCTTCTGAGCGATTCAATTAATGATTGAATAAAATGTATCATTTGTCATTACATGTCATTTTGCTGTGAATTTTTTTTACATTTTTGAATTAAAAAATGTTTGCTGTTCTGATTTTTATACATTGAGGTTTTTCAAATTTCAATTTTTGGATTTTTTGATTTTCGCTTTTCTTTCATATTGACATTCAATATAAAAGAAATCAGTTTTAAATAGTAAATGTTTACAAAAAGCATATATAGATTTTATTTAGTTTTCTTTTATTTGCATATTAAATATTTTAATATTTTAGAATATAAAATGAATTGTTAAGAATTGGAATCATTATTTTTTAACATTTCTTCTATAGGAAATAGGAATTTAACTTATGATGTCTTGAGTTATGATCAAAGTTGGGAATCAATTAGGTCATAATAGTACTGAACCCTGCATTTATATAATTTTTGATAAATAAAAATTAAGTATTATTATAAATATTAATTTATAATGAATAGTTACTTATATAAAGTAGTTTCATCATCATCATTATTATTATTATTATTTCATATTAAATTAAAAAAATTATTTTCAGAGGTATCCTGTACATAAGGGTAAAAATGATGGAACAGAGACAGTAGAAAATGAAAATCAAAAACTGTATTATCATAGAATAGGAACTGACCAGTCGGAGGATATTTTGTGTATTGAATTTACTGAACATCCAAAATGGAGGATGTAAGTAATTTGTATAATAAATTGCACATAAATATATGTTCTCTCTCATTGATTATCTATGGTTTTCTTATATTAAATTTAAATATTTTTCTTTCTAGAATTTTTTTATGTAGAATTTATCAAGATGACTTAGTTAAGCAATTAGTATTTAGACTATTTTAAGTTATAGTTTACTATTTTTTTAAAATATATTATCAATAGAAAAGCATTATTATAAATTACAAATAAAATAACGTAAAATGTTATGACATTTATAAATTGAAAAGTATTTATTCTGTAATTTTTTATGTATAAATAATCCTCAATTTATGACCACTTGTACTTATGATAATTATATAATCTATAACTTGCATGATTGATCAATGCAATTCATTATATAGAAAGGACTGACATAGGTTCAAGTTGATACTCTTCTATTCAGAAGTGATGATATAGATTAGTTATTTATTTTTCAAGATTAATTACACTAATTCGAATAAAATAGTATTGTTGAATTAAATGATTTAGTAATTAAACAAATTATTTTTTGTTAAATTATTAACAAATTAAATATTTGTTAATATTTTATTTTGATTTATTTTCATATTGAAATAAAGCAATTATTTAGTCCTTAGTTTTATAATTTGTTTTACAAATAAATATACTTTATTATCTTACAAAGAAAAAAATCAGCACATGAGAAAGATTCAACTTAAAAATTTAGTTTTACTGACTGTAATAATATTTTCAACTCTGAAACAAGCCTTTTTCAGTTACATCAGCATTAAGAGTAAAATTCCTCTTATTATTACTGCCTAAACGTTGTTATAATATTAATTACTTCGTAGAGAGCACTATTCGGCAGTTACACTTTAACAACACTTTTTTATTAACACAACACTACCGTTTTCGGTGGTTCTAAGCCACCCTCTTCAGGTTGCAACAGTTTTAGAATTTCAAAGTTAATGGAACAACAGTTTTAGAATTTCAAAGTTAATGGAACAAACGATTGTCTGCCTGGTAATGTGTTCGTTTGTTCCATTAACTTTGAAATTCTAAAACTGTTGTAACCTGAAGAGGGTGGCTTAGAATCACCGAAAACGTTAGTGTTGTGTTAATAAAAAAGTGTTGTTAAAGTGTAACTGCCGAATAGTGCTCTCTACGAAGTAATTGATATTAAGAGTAAAAGAATATTAAACATTTTATAATTATAAAAATTCAAAAATAAAAATCCATGTTTTCATAATGTGTGAATGAGCAAAAACAGTATTTTGTGCAAATGAAAACAAATATTTGACATGAAAATAGACTAAATGCTTAGCAAAACGTTGATAGGAGTGATGTTTATATTAATTTCTCATTTTGTTTGTTAAAATATTTGCTATCATTGAATTAATTATCATAGTAATTTTATTGATAATGTCATTAAGTTTGGTTTACAGCCATATGATAACTATCATTGCAATAGTACAAATATAAAAATATTTCAGTAATAGAGTTCTCATTAAAACTATGTATAATCCAAGAGTAAAAGTAAAATAAATGCAACACTTACACAGTAGTTCTGGAAGCACACAAAATTTTTAATATTTGAAATGTTTTCAGCTGATTACTCAGCCATACTCAGCACATAAATTACAGTACAGAACTATAGCATTAGGCCTTTTTAAGAATTACATATTCCATAAATTTAAAAATTCAAAAAATTTTTAAATACACAGGGCTCGACAAACCCGGTAGCCAAGTAGCCAAATGCTACCAGAATTTCCATTTTGGCTACCGCTTACAAACAGGTGGTAGCTATTTGGCCACCGGCTAATGCAAACAGCTGATTCTAG
>WUQG02038862.1:0-10737 GCA_011317285.2 Androctonus mauritanicus | reverse complement strand
GGGTGTGGGTGCAGCCCGTGGTTGGAACTGGCCCCGTCCCTTAGTAATCTCCCTGATTGGAAAGGGACGTAAAATATGCTTTAATTGAGAATGGCGTTACCTGTTGACAAAAAATATTCTGAAAAGTTGATTATGTCAATTATCATTTCTTTTTTCAATTCATATCCAAAATTATAAAAATCAATAAAATGATAGTAATTTCATATTGAAAAAATTTTATATTTTACTGTATTTATAGTTTATGAAAACAATTTATTGATTTTTAAATACTGTATTTGAAATACAGTTTAATTTTTTATTTTCTGAATATCTTTTAAATCTAACCTAATCCTGCGAAATTATAATAAATGTGACACTAGTCATAATAACAGCAAGGACATCTATTATAAAACATCCTTGAATAAAAGGCATATCGGATGGCATTTGTCCACGATTCAGTGTTGGCCGGCCGATGGCTGCTCTACCCCGTGAATCAGAAGTATATTATATCGTCTTCGAACAAACACGGCTCCATTAAATCATTCTATAATACTCGCAAACTTATATCTGACGCCAGCGTGCCAACACTGTGGCGATCTAGAAACATCTTTTCATTACTGGATTGAGTGTCCGGTATATTTACAGGTGAGGACAACTGTATGAGTGACCCTAGGCTTCATCATCATTACTCTCCCGGACTTACTTGTTAGACGCAATTTATTGGCCCCTGCTTCAAGCGGACACAAGGCGACATATAGTTCATTTGGAACGATCGGGAACGATATATAGCGACAACTCGTTACTTCACATGAACATTAAGCAGTAACAATTGAAATCGGAAGAAAAAGCACTAGCTATAACTTCCATATTAATCAGAAGAAGAAGAAGATTCGTCCACGAATTTGAAACCGTTGTATTATTACAAATTTGTTGATATGAATTGGACGTATGTTGTGAGCCTAGGCCTACATTTTAAACAGTGTTATCAAATATAGCCAATTTTGCTTGCGAATCTCAAAAAATAAAAAATAAAATAAATCTTTTAAACGGGACAGATTTTAAAATCTGGAATGTTTTCCGGGACATTTACTGATGGGGGATAATGTACTAAATTCCAGGATCGTCGCGGAAAATTTGGGATAGAATCTATGCTTAAATGCTATGGTGTTTGTATTATCCAAAGTATTATCTTTCTCTGTTTATTAATATTTTTACATTTATCACTAATTTAAAATTATTTTTTTAGCTCGAGATGAACAAAGAGGGAAGGATGCTGTAGCTGAGCTTGAGAAATTAGGTTTGAAGCCAAAATTTCATCTTTTAAATATTAGCAATTTGTGCAGTATCCAAAAATTTCGTGACTATTTAAAAGAAGAATATGGTGGATTAGATGTTTTGGTGAACAATGCTGGAATTGCCTATAAGGTACAGTATTAAGTAAAAATATTACAATTTTCAATAATAATATTTATAGATATATAATAACCATATCACTGATAATACCTTAATACAGCAATTCTCAAACTGTGGGAAGCGTACCCCACAGGTTGAGAATTGCTGCCTTAATAAATTTTATAAAAGTTATGAAAAAATTCCAATTATTTTTTCTTTTGAAAATCTTTCATCTTTCTTTAATATAATCCAATTATTATTTCCTTATATTTATTATATTTAAAAAGTTAATTCTGTCTTATCTAGTATTTAATTATTTTTTTCTATTATAAAAATATTTTTTTTTATAATTAACAGAAGAAAGCAAAAATAAAATATATACCATATTGCACTTATAATGGCTGAATCAATTGATCAATTACAACTAGTTTTGATCATATTGATGAAAAAGCATTAATAGATATTAATTAATATTAGCAAGAGTCCATTTGATTATTTATTATAAAAAACAGTTATTTTTAGATGCATTTGAATAATTTAATATTTTGAATATATATTTTTATAGCCCACAAGCATATAGATTTCTTTCAACATATTTTGCTTTCCCACATAAAACTACACTTTTTAGGTGGCTGAAACATTATTGCAATACAGGTCCTGAGATTTCAACACAAATAAAGGAAACATTAAAGCTTAAAGTTGAGAATATGATAGAAAAGGAAAAACTTTGCATATTGTGTATGGATGAAATGTCAATCAAACCTTGCTTGACATATGATCATAAATCTGACAAAATCATAGGATTTGAAGATCTTGGTAACAATGCACGTCATCCAAAAGTTGCTAATAATGTTTTAACTTTTATGGCACGAGGGATCACTTCCAAGTGGAAGCAACCTATAGGATACGTAATGAGTACTGGTCCTTGCAAAGCAGCTCAAATACGTACATTGTTATTCAAAGTTCTTGAAGAACTTGCTTTTATTGGCCTTGAAGTTAAAGCTGTTATAAAGATCAAGGATCTAATTTTCTTCAGCTATATAAAAGTTTGGGTATTACAGACAGTTCGCCATATTTTGAAGTTTCTGAAAAGAAATACTTTGTGATGTTTGACCCTCGTCACTTACTAAAAAATATTAGAAACAATTTCTTCAAATATAATATCATGTTTGGAAACTATGCTGCTTCATGGGATGACATCGTGATAATGTATTCCATTGATTCCAAAAATATGTTTCGATGTGCTAGAAAAATAACAGAACAACATGCCAACTTGTCAGCTTTTTCTAAAATGAAAGTTTCAATGGTAGCCAATATTCTTAGTCATACAGTGGCAGCAACTATTGAAGCATTTATTTCTTTGGGTTATTTGCCCGCAAAATCAGTAAAAAAGGCAATGTTTTATCGTAAATTTGATTAAATCTTTGACTGCTTTAATAGTGATAATCTTAAGAATTCAATTTTCCTTTTGTAAGGAGAGCAATCACGACATTCTCATGTCATCTGCAGGTAATAAAGGACTTTGTTTTATAGTTAAATACATATACGTTTACAGATAATACTCAAACCTGGATGTAACGTCAACATTAAAATGCTTTATTGGTTGGAAAACAACATTTAATGCACTAATTTTTTGGGGAAAAATTGATTTCAGATAATGGAGTTTGTGTTTTGTATACACGTAGATTAAACCAAGATTACTTAGAAAAACTTGTTTGGAAGTTTTCGTTCAAAAACTAGCTCCAACCATAATCCAACATCAATTCACTTTTGTCGTGCATTCAGATAAATTGCATTAAAACCATTATGACAGTTCAAGGAAATAATGCAAATTGCATACCTGATGGTTATGCTATATTATCCAAAAAATTGCAGAATTGTGTAGAACAATGAATGTAGTTTCAGAAAAGCCAAATCAGTTTTCAGAGAAACCTATTTTTCCCGCACTGAAAACTACAAGTGAATTTAATTTCTCCGAAAAAACTCATTTCAGTATGTTTGCGGCTTTGTTCAAAAAAAATGTATAGAAAAACATTTTTGTAATGAGTGCATAAGTTTGAAAGAAGAATTGGAATTAACAGATAACAATATGTTTTTATACTTCAAACAATACGAAAATGCTCATCTAGTAATCCCAAGTAGCTTATTTATTGAAGTGATTACGAAATTAAAAAACACCTTTGTTGAAAATTTTAAACGAATGCACATAAAAAAATATCGTAGATCATATATAAATGAAAAAATGCATGAACTTACTTTGAATTTGCCAACATGCTTCCCAAGAGACTTTTTAATTAGCTGTTATAATTGCCTTAGAATTTATTATGATATCAAATTTGTTAATAAGAAATTGAAGAAAAAAGATAAAAAACAAGAATTTTTTAAACATTATCACAGATGTATCATTTTTATAAAAAGTTTTAAAAGATACTTGATGTTGCTATTCTATGAAATTATACATTAGGTTTATTTTATACAGTATTTATAGCTCCTTAATATTTTTTACCAGCTACTAAGAGAACTTACCTATTCTTGAAAAAAATTCAATGAACAGCATAACTACAGAAGTGCATATATATTTTTATGCAAATAAGCTCAAAATCATAATTTTGATTTTATTTACATAAAAATTAATATTTCGACTTTCTTAGATTGAATTCTTATATAAATTTCAAGAAATGTTCAAAACATTCCTCTATAGGCTGTAAAATTCGCTATCCAATAGAATAAATAGAAAACTACACGCGCTTTCTTACATTTATACTACCTTTAGGTTCTGTACAGTAAGCACTAACAATCTAACATTTATATTTTTTGAGGACGTTTCTATACTCTGTCGAACACTTATAGCTTTCTCTCCTGAACACTTATAGGCTGTTGTATGTTTACATTTCTGCTTTCATATTTTTATAGTAAAAGTTGTTTATATCTCACTTGTATCATTTTATATTTTCATACATTTTACTCGGGGTATTTAAAAAAAGATATCATATGTAGAATAAAACTTTTATATAGATTTCATTCTACGTAATTTTTCCCAAAATTTTATTTCTATGAACGTTTCTAACAATTTTATTTTTTAATAAACCATAAGGGAAACTTAATACTGTCAAAGGAAATATATTTAAACACTTCTAACAATTCTCAGTGGGAGTATCTTTAGCGTGTTCTCTGTGGTTGGCATCTATTCACACTGTGTCTATATTCTAAAACAAAGTGATAGAAAAATAAAAAAGGAGGTTTAGTACGAACCGCTCTATAGAATTTGAATTTACTTTTTTTTAAACTTTTACGTTTTTGGGTCTAATATATCAATTTCTCTCCAACTGTAGGATGAGATAAATAATATTTTTGATATTTTAAACAAAAAATGAATTTTTTCACACGATGAGCTATAAAATGCATAAAATTGACAAAAATACGACAGATAATCGAAAAGTATTGCTTAATTTTATAAAAATAAAAAAAAAAACACATCTTATGTATTTAAATAGACACCATTTCCATCGAAATTTAAGAGAAAACCGCGAAAAAGAAAATATAAATAGCATTTGTATAAAAGAAAATATAAATAGCATTTGTATAAAAGAAAATATAAATAGCATGTAATACTCTTCAGCCTGTGGTATTACATGGGTTGATAGAATAAACCAGTTCTGGTCCAGTTATAGCAACTTAAAGAATATTATAACTGTTTATGTAGATCAGACCATTTTCTTATATATTTGATTTTTCAATTAAAATTTCAAAAAAAAAAAATTATAAAAAATACTGCTAAAATTATACATATGAAGTAAAAACATGATAATAAATGTAGAATATTAATAGAAATGATAATATTTCATAGCATTTATGTAATTTTTTAAATAACTATACTTCATGATGCCGATAAACATGCATTTTCTAAAAATGAAAGATTATGATTGTATTGAATTTTGCGTCAATTCTATCTGTAATAAATTTTTGATATTCTTATAAAGCTTTTTCTTCTTCCATAAAAATCACGCATAAATCGTTTCAAGTAATCCCAAAATTTCCTACATTAATTAAACATGCTAATGTGTAATAATAGCCAGAGTTGCTCTAACCCCACGGCAAAATGGCGATCGCGAAGAAACCGGTTAAGCACCGCCTATTCTGAGAAACCATGACATCAAAATCGGCATTGTCGAGTGCTACCACTTGTTAAACCTCTACTCAGATATAACTTTAAATTTCAGAAATAAAATTTGGGTAGATGGAACTATTTACGGCTATATTTTATTACGCGAGTTCACAGGTCAGATTTCTATAATCATCATTATATTATTAATAGTCAAACGTGGCTGGCTGGCTGGATGACCCTTTTCAGTTGAATTACTGTTTCGATTTCTATAAATAGGATATCTTAAAAAGGTCTAATTTTTGAATGTCTGCCACAGCCAAAATTGTTTCTTGTTATTAAGAATTTAAAAATTAAAGAATAAAAATTACATTGCAGTTGTAGTTCTTCTAAAAGCACAGACGTCACAAGTGGCGCTGTAACGTAATAAAGGATGCCATTTTACCATTCCCTCTCGACTTCCCTACACGAGTATGGAGATGTGTTTTCGTCGTTATATACAATATTATTAGATTAAATCACAAGATTATATTTCCGCTTATATAAATGAGCGGATAATTTCTAGTAATAAATAATATAAACTTCTTATATCTGAATTACAAGGCTTGACATTTAACGCACATTTTTAATTTCTAACATTAAAATTGTAGTTGGTAAAAAATTAAACTTATGAATGGAATATTGTATTGTCTGTAATTAACTTTTAGAAAATTTTATAATTATTAAAACAAACATAGTCAGTCGAATAATTTGCTAAGTTGCTAATAACAAAATTCGAATTGTTTATTTAAAATAAAAATTCAGAAAAGAATTCAACAATTCAATCAAAATTCAAGGAAAGCAAACAGGAAAAATATAATCGGATGCAATTATTAAAAATAAACCAAGGTTACATTCAAGAAGTATTTTGTATTTGATAATTGATATAAGCTACCTGTAGCAAGTACTGAATACAGGTTAGAAGAAATTATGCAGTGATATTTACTTAGCTAAAGAAAACATATTCTATCCGGTAACATAAATCATTACAAAGACTTTTTTCTTGAATAAAGATGATCATATAACAATCATACTCGTATTATGCAATGTTGTTCCAGTTTAAATGGTAAATATTTATTTCGTACCAACATTTATTATTTTTTCAGTATGTTAAGAGGAAAAAGCCATAGAGGAAAAAGTGGGAACAAATCAAAAATGGTCATTATAACTTGATTGAATAGCTTATTTTACGATGAAATATTAAATGTCGCAATATTTTCTTGAAAGTAGATATAAATCGCCTAATTACGCGTCACTATTGTCGAAACTCAACAGTTTATGTCAGTAACATACAACAATAAAATATTATAAAATACAAAATATCTTATAGTGAATATGCCTAAGTTAACATAAAGTAGGGCCTACAAGAACTATTTATGAAATAAATAGCGCTAAATTCAAAAATTTTGGGAAGGTCACCTTTAATTAGGCTCTAACGATTTACCATAAATTCTTAAACTTTTAGATTCATCCACTCAAATTTCTGTAAAGGCCTTCGAAGCAGGACTATTCTGAAAAAAATTTGTATTTTAAATATTTATAAAATCGAAAAATTTTCTTTCTTAAAATTTAAAGAATTTAATCAGAAATGATGGAAGAGAATAAACAGCGCTGAACTTCGTAAAGAAATTTATTATAAAGGAAACTTTTATAAACTATAGAACCTAGGAGATTTCATTTATTTATAGGATTGAATACATAGCGCTATTCAATTACAGTAATTAGAACGATTTTATGATAATATGTTATAGCCTATACCATCTGAATATTTCTATTCACAAGTCAGTGTATTCCTCATCTATACTGATAATCTGCAGACAAAAGTCAAAGGATGGGGAATTTTCGTCCCCATAGAATTTTTTCATTATATGCGTTATAGATATTGTTATCTGATATAAATATTCCGTAGTCAATAATTTAACGATTCCTTTCAAAGTATAATGACAATATTTTCCTATATTTGTTGAAATATCCTTGATGATAATTAATCGTATAAAAACTTCTCTACCTTCTATTGCAATTTGCAGTTTCAGTCACGTTGCATATAATCTCCCAGAAATGATACGATATCATCATTGATGTCCTTGATGTATTACGCATTCGTATTGATTTTAAGAATAGAAGGCCCAAGTTTTCTCCACAACACGCAATAAAACAGAATAAAATATTTCGAAATAATTATCATTATATTTTAACAAATACAGTTCATTATATCAATACAATTTTTACTTCATTGAAGTTGGAAACTCAACAGTTTTAATAATATACCGTATGAAATAAAGGAAAACTTTTGATTAATTCAGTATAATCTGATTAATGTCTTCCGCATTCAGCTTTTCTATAGAAAATTAACTTATGATCATAAATTTCCTTTAATAGTAATTTATATTGCAATTTTTTGCTTTCATTAAATTTTTTATAATAGAAAATATTTTCTGTGTATTTATTTATATAAACAATTTTGTGACTAAAGTTTCCTAAATAAACTGGCATCTGATTTTCCGATAAATTATTTTGTTTTCCTTATTTTCTAATTTATATAAGAATGAAAACGATATAGATTGTTAATTCTTTCTCTACTGTGATATCAGCTATCCAGAAAATGTTGTTGATAACGATTGCTTCTTGTGTTTTACTTTATTTCCTGCTGATAATATGGAAGAATTTAGTAAAACATTCCGAAGACATTTTCATATTACCGGGTCTGGAATTAATTTTGAAAATATATAGGCCTACTATCTGGAAATCCTTTATCGATATAGGTGAGTGTTCCTGCAACTATACATTCATACATGTTCGTAAGAAAAATATTTTTTAGTTTGAATAGAATTTTATATAAAAATTCTAAATTTATTTATTAAATGAATAAATATAAATTTGTTATATAAAACGGAATTTCTATCATGGCGAGGATCTAAAATTATCTAAATTAAAAGAAAATTTTGAAACACCGGTGATCCAACACCATATAGAGATGGATATACGTTTTATTAAAAAGTATATCGCGTCTCCATACAGAATTTGTCTTATTCGATCGGTTTATGTGAAAGTTGTTAACCCTAATCGATTTATAATCGTTGTAGATTAAAAAATAAAATAATTTTCTTAGAAAAACTTTGCTGTCAACTGAAATTAATTCAGAGTATTCGAAAAATTTAATTAACTGATATTTGATTTAGAATTACATTTAACAAATTCTTCCCTATTTAACATCAGTTACTAGCAATGTATTTTATTACGCAATATTTATAATTGTATGAAGAATGACACAATATATTAGCCAATATTAATTTGAGTTTTATTTATATGAAGATTAATATATCGGTCATTATTTTAATTAAAAATTTTTAGATTTGAAATTTTACTACTAACTAATAGTATGTAATATTTTAGTATCATGGCCAATAAATAAAATATGGAAGAAATCAGAAACAGCAGTTGAAATACCAAAAATTCTCTCATCATGGGCGTTTTTATGGAATTTGATAGTTTGTCGGAATAAAGCACAAGATTATCAGTCGCATCTCGGCTCACGTAAGTACTTTTTCAAAAGTAGCTCCAAACGGATAAACAGTAATTTTGTATATTATACAATATTTGACTAATAATATAATCAAACTTTCAACATATTTGAATTAAAGGTGGCCGCTGTATGTCTTACCTTGGTGTTGCCGTGAATATGTTCTAACTTAAAAATTTGGGTCTTAGGTTTAACTTTGATATTTCTTTTTTTGATTTGCGGGGTTGCTTTTCTGTTTAACGAGATTGCTATGGCTTCTGGCAACTTTTGAGATCACCGAAAATTTCGAAAAGAGGTCGACCACGTAATATGACGAAGCACCAGATGCCAGATTTGCATAGCATTGAGAAATATGTATCTACGCAGGATGTTTTAAATACGGAGAAAAAGGATGAAAAGGAACTGACAAACGTCGAATTAAAAGGTATATTCGGAGAAGAAGAAATTTCTGCTAATTTGGAATATAGTAAGATAATAAATTTAATTACTGATTTCCACAACTCATTAAGTCGTCAGATATCTGAAGTTAAATTAGAAGTTTCTAAAATAGTTAATAATTTTGGCGAGATGCAACAGGAAGTTACTGTATTGAGATTAGGAGTAAATATGAACAGGAAATAAAAGATTTGAAAATTAAGAATGAGCTGGCACAGTATAAATTAAATAAATTATTGGATCAATTAAATGCAAATAAAGGTTATAATTTATAATTTTGAAATACATAATTTAATGAATATTCGGGAGCAGCTGTTCAAGTTTTGATGGATAAAAAAATTGAAATAGATTTTGGAAATGACAATTTCAAGTTATATTTTAAGGAATAAACCTTCAATGATTCTTGTAAATTTCTCAGATAATTTTAATAAAAGGAAAGTTTTATTGGAGTTTTATCAGAGCAAAAAAAAGATGGATCAGTTGGTAAAAAATATGCAAATCAGTGATGACCTATCTAAGGAAACACGCATGCGGAAAACGAAATTGTTACTTATTTTAAGTCGGCCAAGGAAGGAAAGAATATAAAGTTGCGTGGTGACGTTTTGATATATAAGCAGAAGAATTATACTTACAGTTTGGAACGGTCGTGTTTCGTGGAGATGGATTGTTTTTTAGAGCAAATTCTTTGTTAGATCCGAAGAATGATAAGAATAATAAACGGAAAGTAAAGACACTTAATTGGAATGTCCAAGGAATTAGGTCGAAATGTTTTAATATGAACTTTAGTAAATTAATATTTGAACATGAAATTATTGGTTTTACAGAGACATGGTCCATCACAACGTGTTTTGATGGATCTGATGATTTACACTCTCAATTTTATATAATGGAAATACCTGCAGTTAAATCGAAAGTTAGATGAAGACCGGCAGGAAATGTTGTATTATTGATTTCTAAACAAATCGGTAACCTGGAAATACAGGTAAAAATTAATAACTTTATTTTGGTTACTGTTAGTTTAGATACTTATTTATGAAAAACTATTGGAATCAAAGAGGATAACTTTGATATTGGGTTATTGTGCTCCTACCTCTGATAATTTATATTGTCTGTGGGAACTAATTGATGAATGCCATAATTTTTGTCAGACAATAGTGATATTTGGAGATTTTAATGCAAGAATAGGTGATAGAATAATACATTTTTACAAAGGCGCAAACACAAGGATATGTAATTGTAGGGTAACGAATGATAAAATAATTAATTCTCA
>WUQG02038861.1:0-29704 GCA_011317285.2 Androctonus mauritanicus | reverse complement strand
GTGACTCTCACTTCTGAATTATACATTATATTAAAAGCAATAATAACTCTTATCTAGAAACTTCTAGATGATTTTTCAAGTCTCTTAATATGTACATAAAGTAAATTTATATTATATGAATTAAATTGAAGTACATTGTATTCTACCATATCTGACATAAAATCTCCTTTTATATATTTCAATATCATTTTTAAATCATGTTTTTTCAGTAATTCTACAAAAAAGAAGGCAATATTCAAAAATGGAATCATCAATAATTAGATGGACAGATATCATGAAAATAATATTCTATACAGGTAATTTGTATTTATAAATTAAATATAATATCTATTATAAAATATATTGGATATAAGTATAGTAATTTCAGAATATAATTCATTTAATTCAGAAACATTTAAAATATCTAATGCTTGAAATATGTCATAGATCCTTTCAAAAAATTTTCAATTATTGAAAATATTATTCAATATAATAACTTAGCTATATTTATTTTCATATTATAAATCAGATTTATCTATCTTCATGAAACATGGAAAAAATCTATATGCAAATGGAATATTTTCAGCCAATCAAATAAAGTATTGATAATCACTCTAAAATTTTATATTTTTTATGCCTAACAATTAGTTAAATTATTATATTTTAAAATTATCTTGGCTAATTTATAATTTAAATAAATATTTAATGAAATATTTCATAGAAATTTCATTTCATTTCAAATTAAAATATCTTTGACAGGAAATATATTTGATTTGTTTTAAACTATAATTTAGATAATTATATATTTTTTAACTATTATATAGTTATAATATTTAAAAAATTATTTTTACAGAAATTTTAAAGGCTATAAATAATACTTAATTTAATTATTATTGATTCTATAATTCAATAATTTATAGTTTTAAGCAATCTTACAGTTTATATTTTAGAAAATTTATGGTATATAAAAAGAATTATAGTAAAGATTCATTATATGATAAAGATAAGTACTTATATAATATATATGTAAAATATACTTTTAATTTAGTTATCAATTGATATAAATTATTAATTAATTTTTATATTTATTTAATAAAATTTTATTCTAAAGAATCTTTTGATGATAAACTTTTAAGTAATAATGATTTTCAGAAAATTAAAATATTTCCTTTCATAAATACAATCTGCTAGAGGAAAATTTTGTTATTATAAAAACAATTAAAAAAAATTATGTTTAAGGATCAAGAGGACCTTAAATTATAATTTTTCTAAGGGTCAGTATTTCTTTTCCTACTTAATCCATATATTTCCTCATCTTCCGAAACCTTTTATTCATATTTTTAAATAAAAAAAAAAATGCATATTTACAATAGATACAATTCTTTATATATTAAATAATAATATTAATATTTAAATAGAGATATAAACTTACCTTACTAAAAACAATTTTCTTTTTATTCAAAATGGCATTATTTTCAATTAAATATCTATTAATAAAAAATATCATTTATGATTTTTGTTTAATAAACATAATTTTTTAAAACAAATTTAATATACTGTAGAAAATTATATTACTATTCATTACACAAATTTGAAGGAAAATTTATTAATAGTTTCTTTAATAAATAATGAATTTTCAAATTTTCAATTCATAATTAATTTAACCTTTAAATTCATTAGCCATTGGTATTTATCAATTTTAACTTGTCAAAAATGTTTTATCTTAAAATTTCTAAATAGGAAATATTGTAATACAAATAAAAAAATCATTACTGTATTTTTGACTTTGAAATATTTAAAAAATAATATTTCAAAATAAATTAATTTCTCCAATTTTCTTATATATAGTATTCTAAAAATAATGTTATATGAAACAAATAGAACTTTTCTTTGTTCTTGACTAAATGCAAAGAATAATAACCATAGCACTATAAGCAAATAAAAACTGTCTTTGCTTACAGTGCTATGGTTATTATTCTTCCTATTTAATAATGTTATATATTTCATAGTTATATTTTATATTTATTCAGAATTTTCCATAATACCTATCAAATTATTTATGTTATTTTATTGAAAGCAAAATAAGAAATTAATAAATTAATTAGCTAATAATTTAAATAAATAAATTAAAGTTGTTTTAAAATACAGAAAAAGGAAATTAATACTTATTAATTTACTACATAACTTATACTGTCAGAACTACTTTGCTTCATTAACATAAATATATATTAGAAAAACAAGCTCAATAAGCAAAGAAAACTTTTTACTATGGTATAACGTTTTCGGTCACTATGTTCGGTTACTCTACGGTTCTATGTTCTAAAAATGGTATTATGTAATTGTACGGTACTGAAGAGGGGCTTTACCTGTAGCCCGAAAACGTTATACTGTAGTAAAAAAGTTTTCTTTGCTTATTGAGCTTGTTTTTCTTATATATTTACTACATAATTTGTTTTACATAATATATTTTATATATATATACATTATATATAATCATGGATTAAAAATGCAAAAAAAGTTAAAAAATGAGAGAATTCTAAACAAAAGTATCCTGTACATCTAATAATTTTAAATTATGCATAACATTTTTGATTCTAAAGAATTGAAATTATTATTCACATATAAATTCCAAAGAAATATAAGACATATGAAAAAAGAAATCATGCCTATAAATCAAATTTTTATATACAATTTTATGAAGAAAGATTTTAAATGATAAATTGATTAGAAGAATTAAAAGTTACACATATTGCACACAAACATTTCAACTTTGAAATAAATTGTCTAAATCCTATTTATTAGACTGATTTGATTATATTGCACACATTCAAATTTATTTACTATATATGAATTTTAATTATTTATGTTTGCATTATTTCTTTCCATAATTAATATGACTAACTGAACTTAAATTTTTGTAATTATGTTTTAAAAGATTGCATAAAAGTACATTTAAATAGATTTATATATATAATAATAATAATAATAATTCTGATTTAATTTTCAAAATGCAATATGATATCAAATAAATTTATGATATACAAAACAAATTTTGATTTTAATTATCATCATTTTTTCTTAATTTTTTTTATTGATATTTCATTCTTAATATATGAATTATAAAAAGAAATATACTTAAGGCAAAATAACAAAAATTACAAAATAAGTATATAATTTTAATTTCAAAATATCAAATTCTATACTTTCTAATAGTTTGAAGTATTTTTTAAATATTATCATATTATATTATCCAAGTAAACATGTTATCAATGATGAAATAAGATGGAGCTCTATTATACACTAATTGCATATGTTAGATTTAACATTAATTAGAAGAATTTTGCAGTTTAAGCAGCTATTTCTTTAGTATACTAAGAAATTACTTAGGTTTGTAATTTTGTAAGAATTAAAAATTTTAAGCTAAAACACAAATTAAATTTTGAATAGATAAATTTTGAAATAATATTAAAATAATTTATTATTTCTACCAGAGTTTACAATTATATACATAAATTGTTTAAAAAATAATAATACCAAGTTGTTATGAAAAATTTTATTAAGTTTAAATAATTTCAATACACCTAAAAACTTTATTAATTAGAAAGGATTTATATAAGAAATTTTGAATTTGCTATAAATAAATATTCTACAGATTTAAAAAAATATATATAATACACATTTTAAAATTCTAAGCTATAAATAATTTTAACATAAAAAAAATCAATTTTTTTATTAATAATCTTTTTTAAATTGATAAAATCAGTTATAAAATACTTCATTTTCATTCTGATATTAAAAAATTTTATTTTTTCATTAATAAAAACTAAAAAGAAAATACTATAATAATATTCATTTTGCCTAATGTATGTATAGTATATAGAGTTGTAGATTTAATTTATTGTATCTCTAGACTATAAATGTTGGATTTACCATTAATTAAAATAAAAGAATTTTGCAGCTTAAATAACTTATTTCTTTGGCAATATATGTAATTACCTAGGTTTGTATATGCTTAAATCTGCTGGTGCATGTGTGCATGTATTATATTTTATAGTAATCAATTATTCTTATTGAAAATACCAAATTTGAAACTTGCATATACAATAATTAATCCATAAACAGATATGGAAAAACCTTGATTATATATAGTATTTTATTCTACTTAGATTTGAGCATATTTTTTTCAATATCTCAATTTTATCATCTTAGATTAAATGTTGTATAAATTCTAATTCTAATCTAATTATTGTATTTATTCATTCAATTTTACACAATAGTTGATCTGTATATCATAATAAAATAAAAACTAGCTTCTTAGACAGTAAAACACATTTATTAGAATGTTTTTAATCTATAAAAGTTAGTTTCTTCATTTAAAAAGTTATTATTATTTTATTCATTCATTTATATTTCTAAATAATCCTATTTATTTTTAACAAAATGAATTTGATTAAAAAATATTTGTATAAATATATAGTTTGCAAATAAAAAATTTACAGACAGATTTTACTAAATTATATTATTGTATAAACCTATTCTGTTTAATAATAAATTATGATAATTTAGTTCATGTTAAAATATAAAATTTGTTTAGCTTATATACATATAGAAAAAAAATAAATTAAACAAAGATATATTTTTAACTATTGACAAAAATTTTAAATTTCAAATGATCTATATATTAATCAATTTGTACAAATTAAAATGAAAAGCAAATAAAAATAATATGTTTGCTTTTTGCATCTGATAACATTAATAATTTTTAGCATTATGAATTTATGATTTTAACAATTTATATAATAAAAAAAAAGATTTGTTTAAAACACCCAAAATTAATATTTTAAAAATTTAATTATCACACAAAATTTTTTATTAATGAAGATTCATTAAAGTATTTAATACAGAAATGTTAACAAATTATTTTTTATCAATATTAAATGAAACAATTAACTTTTATCAGTTTCCTTTTTTGATATTTACATTAATTCTAATTCAAAATGCTTTTATATGCATTATCTTTTTATATAGGCCTATATAATGTTTACCCATTAAATCACACTTTTTTAAGAAATTATACTGTTTAAAATCTTATCCAAATCTCTTTTGATTAAAGATCTGTTTGAAGTAAATAAGATTTTTTTCAGAGACTTAAATATCAAAATACATACAGTACCATTAAAATATTTTAATTAAAATTTCAAAAGATGCCAGCCAGTCTTCTTAGCGAGATTAGAATATGTTACATTTTGTTTTTTATTGTAATTAAATACGTGTAATTTTGATTTGTTTAATTAGTAATTTTTTAAAAAGCAATAAATCAAATCAGTGGGAGCTAAAAGAGTGCTTTTTAAGCTATAAACTTGAAAAATGATATATAAGCCGACGAAGAGAGCTGTATAGCGGCGTATTGAGCGAGCGAGAAGCGGAAATTATCCGGCAAACAAAGCAATCACCGAGAAGCTGCCTTCCACCTGCAGCTAGCCGCCATGACTGTTTACCCACAAGCCTATTCGCTTAGGTGACCAGCTGACGCATGCGCCATGCATTCCAATTAATTTTTGAATAATTAATTAGCAGAGTAAAATACCATCTTTACTTACACAGCTATTTTCACAGTTCCTGTCGGCAGTCATGTCCTGCGGGCGGTGGATGGCGAAGAAAACACTGGCAGCGACAGTAGACCGTACGATCATGCGGACTCCAATGACAACATGAATGTGGCGGAAAACTCGAATACAAGCATTTGATGCCAAGTCGGATAGGACGGAAGAGGGTAGGTGGCATGACTCACAGCTTACAGCCATTTTTAGGTAGATTTAAGCATTAATTACAAGTACCAATAGTCTTATTGTAACCGAATGTCTTGACCATCTCTCTGTGCGGCCGTCCAGACCAGACTCTCAACTGCTGGTAAATATCGATTTCTTGGAGACGTGGAGGATTAGACAGCCTCGTTTTTGCCACACCATGTGTCACATTTTCATCGCTCCGTACTTCGCCACCCCGACAGGGAGGCATTAATTCGCCCATTGTTAATGACTTGCGCCGGGATTTTCTGTCCTATCGTTGGTCACAGAGTGTCGGCGTCATTCTCAGTGGACACACAGACGAAACAGGGACCTGTACACTCGTTAGATGATCTAACCAAGCTTAGACATGCAGCTAGTCGTAACCTTGACTGGGAGGCGATAAAATCGGATCGGTATTCAACTGTCTTAGGTATTCATATTCGTCGGTGCTGCAGTTGAGCGCGGACATATGGACGATGCTGGCATCCGGCTGCGACTGGTCGGAGATCGGTAAGTCTCAGTGTGTTAACGTTTTGTTTTTGTTATTCTTTACGGTAAAGATTGCTCTAAGATAATCGATTATTGTCAGGTCCGAGTGTGTTGGCTCCCGGCTGCTTTGGGTATTTTCAGATAACAGTAATTGACGTACCTTGTTACGGTATTTTGCCGTCTAGTCGCTTCTGACGGCTGTATATTCCGACATGACGTTGCAGTATGAGTACCACGTACGTATTATGGGAGGCGGGCACACGCCGATGACTCTTCCAGTGACAGACGATTCGGCAGTTATTCGGATTCCGTCAGAGGATAACCGTGGGCCTCCCGTTCCTTCGTTCCCCACCTGTGCTCACATGGTAATACAGTATGTCACAGACACGGCATCGAAGCTGTGATTTTTGCTGGATATTCACTCGCAACGTCGGGCCGTTTGGAAGAGGAGGAGGAGGAGGAATTTTTTAATCTACGCTTTTCTTCTCGTTGGATAAGTCGTAGCGGGCCGGGATCCGGCGGAAAGCACGGATACTGGCCGTCGATGGATGGCACGACCAGATCGGAGAGAGAAAGAAGACGTGGCTTTCATTGTACGGCTTCTCCGTGTTGGCCGCGAAATGGACTGCGGCCGGCGGTGGTGGCTTAATAGACACACGGTGGTAGCAGCCACTGAAATCTGGCGACGATTGGCTGGTAATAGCGAGTGGAGGCTGCCGTGGGTGCTCCCTACAGCATTGTAGGGTTTGGTTACTGCTGCCGGCCTTGTCGTCACCTACAAATGTGTTCTAGTTTTCCTGGTCGGGAGTGAATCCATCGACAAGACCCTACACTTCGTTGTGTGTCGCCTCTTGCCCGCAAACTGCTTAACATTCCGTTACTCTTGTCGGCAGACGTGTGCCGATACAACTGTCGTTTTTAGATGTAGTAAACATCTGCCCTCTTCCACCCTTTCTCCTATTCCATCGATGCCAGATTCCGAGACCGATCCGTGACATCGCGCCCGCTTTTAAAACGCTTTAAAATGTTATAAAATCCCCGAAAACGCGCCAAATCTCGATCGTTATTAATTTAAATCGTATTAAGCAATTTTTTAAAACATCCGTCGACTTAATTAAGAACTCACCGTTTAAAAAGCGACTTTAGAATAGGAGCTAATGCTTTTAATTACCTCCAAGAACAATTAAAAGGATTTGCATAATGAATATTAATATTTGTGTACCGATTTAAGCAGATTTCTCTTTTGTTAATCGTTTATATCTATTGATAAACAAACGGAAAAAACCTTAAAAATATCCGACAGATGTTAATTTTTCTTCGCATCATGATTTTTTTTATCTTTACGAATTAAAAACTTCGTTTCCCTTAATTAACAGTGTAGAGATGAACTCCGAAATGGTTCAGGAAGAGAAGAAGAAAGTCTGGGAAGCGGGAACATATAATAGATGAAATGCAAATTCCGGTAAGTAATTTTAAAATATATTTAAAATATTTAAAATTTTGTAAAATGTAGAATTTTAATTAATTAGTAAATATATTAGATGATAGGAATAGCGAGAGTCAACGCGTTTTAAAACGGGAAGCGGTTTAAAATTTTTCATTTTAGAATGAAAGAAAATGGCTGCTCCTTCCTCGCATTCCAGTCTGGTTGTTTTGAGAGAGAGAGAGAGATAGTAGCTTCTCTATAGACGGTGCAGGGGTCCTGCTCCTTATGGCGTTACTGTCAAGACAACAGCAGGCCGGGCAAGCAGTCGTATTATCCCGGTGCGAGATTGACAGCTGCGAGTCATAAACAAGGGGCGACTTCGCCAATAAAAAGCCGAGAATCATTTTAGGTGCAAAACAGGAATGTGCTAGACGGGCAAATGCAATGCTAATGGGAGCTGCCGCCGTGTATCAGCCTCGTCTCGGCCAGCCAATCTGTGTACGAGCGCAAACATTCATTTATAGATAGCGTTACCCCTCGCTATTTGAATATCATAATGAGGTCAGATTCTTCGGCAACATTCAGATGACGTCCAATCATCTCATTCTGACCGAAGGTCGAGCAGATGAGCAATGCTTACAGCTAAAGGTACGTGCAGATTGTTGCTTTGACCATTCTCGTTCTATTGTAAAACGCGCGACCGGAAACTTATGCGCAGATGGCTGCCGGTCCACCTTAACTCGCCGATCGCACGTCTCCTCCGGCTGTGGCGGGGGAGGCCCGGCTGCCGCGGCGGAAGTGCAGAGAGGTGCGACGGGATGCCGTCCCTCGGTGCCCCGTTTCCGTTCAAAAGGATTGTTGTCCTCCCCGTGTATCGGAGAACGTTTAAGTTTCTGTCCGTCGGCCCAAACTTCGCTTATCCGTTTGGATGTTGAATCGTTCCGCCTCCACCTGTCAGTTTTATAGAAGGGTAGCGCTCGTTTCTTATTACCGCGATTGGTTCAGGCCCTATCGGTATCTTATTGTGGCACATACACACACAAACTCGCACCACTCCGTATCTATCGCTTTACATTCTTAACCATTAAATGTTATGAATTATTCATCCCGACGACCCAACTTGGATTGCATGCAAAAACGCAAACGAATTTTTCGATTATAATTTCAAAATATTATAATGGTCGGCATTTTAATCATAATTTTTTCCTTTTATACAATTATTTAGAATAATTGTGTGATTAATCTTTAAAATATTCTAAATAAAATTATGCTAATAGACTACATTGAGTTCTTCGGAATAAATATAGTGACCACTTTGGATTTTGTTTAATTGATACGCTCGACTGTACACAGACTGTTTGGTCCCATCCGATTTCGAACTGGATACGATTTTTTCCCAGATAAAATGTTTCATTTTGCTAAAGATTTTTGATGCGATGGCACACTGGATGGCGCGGAGGCTCTGGAGAGAGATGCAAATGGATGCAAAATCATTTGTCCCCCACCCTTCTATTCACACTAATTGCTACCAGGCAGTAGTGTCTCCATCTGTTGAGTAAATGAAGTATCTATTTAGGATTTTATTAGGTGCATTTCTCCACTTGATAAATCAACTTATGTGCATCTTAACCAACTTGGTCCAGACCTATTGATTAAATTGGTTCCAGCTCGCTCTGGGCATTTCAGGTATCATTAAGTTCGTTTCACATCTTAGTTCTCTTCAAATTATGCAGCTTGTTATTTAGAAGGATTAGATCTTTAACAAGGTTTTGTTTATAAAAATCGCTTAATACTCCAAAATGATATTAATTCCCTTCAATATATGGTCCATAGACACTTCTTTAATAGGCACGTAATAGGTACAAATTTTCTTTTTATTGCCAGTTTATTTTATTTATATTCTTGTCTTCAATAATATTTTGAACACAAATGTGGATTTATTCTCTCTCTTGATGAACAAGAAAATCATTCTTTTCTATATCGTTAAATTTTCAGAATTTGGCTTATGTCTGGTTTCTGGAATTAGATAACTACTTAATTGGAAAGGTTTCAAAATTTGTATTAATAGATATTACTGTAACTAATAATCTATTTCGAACTTCATTACGATTTTCAAAAGTTAAATTATGAATCGTCCTAAATATCCTAACTTCTAAATTAACAACTCTAGCTTAGTTTAAAAGATTCTTTAATGTCTTTAAATTCTTAATTAAATAAAACTGGACTTAAAATCCATTTAATATTACTGGTTTATAGATATTTAGAATTATCTATGATGATATAAATTAATTTTCTTTTTTATATGTTTCAGCGATGTTTATAAATGTTTTAAAATTACTGTTTATGATATAATATGTAAATTGTTTAATTATAAATATCTATTTAATTAGATATAATTAAATGATATATTTTCCTCTTTTGATATAATTAAAATAGATGCATTTTATAAAATAATTTAAATGTAGAATATTTATTTAAGATTGTAAGTATTAAATAATTATAAGGAACATAAAGCATGTTGTTGTTGTTATTATAATTATTATTATTATTATTATTATTATTATGTATGTGTATATATATATATCTTAATATTATATAAAAACTTCATTGAAAATGTTTTAAGAAATTTTTTTTGAAATTACAAGAAACTTTTAATCTATTTTATAATGATGATGACATAAATTTTCTCTAACATCCTTCATTTAATAAATTATTCAACAATTTTTCTCACTCTTATTTTTATAAATATGTTATTTAAAATAAGGTGGGTCTTTACATTAAGATGTATAATAATTTCTTTTTCTTTTTTAAAAGTTTAAATTGCATTCTTGTAAATATGCTGTTATTGTTTGTCATTTTAAATTTCTAAGCAAAGTTATGTATATATATATTTTTTAAGTAAAATCTTTTTTTTTTTTAATTTTATTTATGCAATAATTAAAAAGACCAAGTTTATTTTTTTCAATATGCAGTACTAATATAGAGTTACCATTCACGTTAAGTTTATGTAAAGATTTATTATAAAGCAAGCATTAAGTCTGTAGCAATTTCTTTTACTTTATTATAATATATTTTAATAAAAGGAAACATTTTGTTACCAATTACAGACAATATATATATATAGTTTATATTTTCTTTAAATTGCATAATCCATATTATCCAAAGAAAAATGTAGTCAAATTATAAAATTTCACCTCAGTCGTGCATATATATATATACACATACATACAAGCACTTCCTTTTGTCAAAATTACTTTATTGAATTACCAAATCCATATTTTTTCAACATTATTTTCTTTAAAGCAGAGAATAAAATGAAGTGTAGGAAATGTATAAGATACTTGTTATTATAAATGTTTATTTATATAAAGAAAAGTCTTATTATTTAATTCTGAAAGAAAAAAAAACAAAAAAGTTTATTCCAATTAATAATCACAGTATAAGAGAACATGAAGAAAAACAATAAACTGTTGACATAGAAATGAATTTTTTAGAAAATGAGGAAGTAAATTCGCATTTATTTTATTGAATAGGAAAAGTTGAACATAAAAGAATTGTCATACCAGTTAAAGTCATGCTGTAATATTCCTGTTTAGGAAGATTATTAATTTTTAGTGGTATATAGTGCTACAGCTCTCTGCACTACACTGTCGACATGTTTGTTATTGTAGCAAGCATTAATTGAGATGTGTGTGTTTGTTTAGTGTTTTATGGTTATAGCCAACTGTAGCTTACTATTAAGGATCGTATATGTGGCAATGTGGCTCTGAGTTGGTCAAATAGGGGAAAATTTTCTTTCTATAATGAATTAACATTTATGCGAAAACGATAAAAAAAAAACTTTAAAATTTTTTTTCTTTTCTTACGGTGATATGTAATAGGAAAAATATTTTTGTTTTTAGCGTAATAAAATATAGATTAACCATTAATACATTTCTAGAAATGTATCCTTGAAATTTAATGAATTTTATCAGAATTGTGGCACGAAATATCTTAAATTAGGTCATAATTATCTTTAATAGCTAGGCATTGTTTGAAATGTCATTAGATGGCAGTTTCAACAAATGTCAAATATTCTGAATTAGAAGAGAAATTCTAGCGTGAAGACATTTGCAGCTTACGTAAAGCACTTGATTAAAGAAATTTTTTCTTCTAATAATCTACACTCCTTTCATTGGCTTAATTATCCAATATATCATTTCGTGCAAGATTTTTCAGATTTACATTAACGGTCATTCTTGCCATTCGGCCTTTACATCGATTCGGACGATGATCCATTATTTTATATAAGTTTATATTCTCGAACAGATATGTTTCATTAAATCTGGAAATTCCGATATCTCGCTTATTTTTTTTTCTATATTTGTTAATTATGTTAATTTAAAAAAATCCATCAAAATATATTCTACTTTTAAAGGCCGTTTTAATTTTTCCTTCGTTAACTTAATTAAAACCTTTAAATAGCCGTCGTGTTAACTAAATATCCACAAAGATGACTAATCAGCAGAATTTAATAGAAGGATTTAATTTTATCATTATGACACGGTAATTTAAACAGTCTAATTACCGACATACAATTTGAAAGTTTAAGTTTTTTAAAAACTTTTTCTTCCCCCACCATTTCATCAACTTGGTAATGTTTTAAAGTAGTTCTGAATGTGGGGCAAGGATACAGCAGATGGTTATATTATCTTTCCACAAAGAATCGATTTTTGCCAAACAATAATAAATCCCTTATAAATATGACAAAAAGAAAAAAACACACGCATACACATTTGATTTTTTATAATTTTTATACTATTATCTGCGCTTTTTGCGGTTAAAAAAGAATAAAAAAAAATAGCAAAAAGTAATTCGTCAATTAAACGACCAAATAATAATAAAAAGGAAAATATAAACTGAAAAAAGGGAGGAAACTGAACTGGAAGCACAACACATTGTATAGGAAATGTAGGCACAGTTGAATAAACAGCATCCAGTTTATATAAATAGATGGGAAATTTCAGGTAGATGTGTCCAGTCGATGGCCAGGGCGGGGAGCTACTTGTTACAACCTATAAACGATGTTATTATCCTAACTTCCTCAATTTTCTGTGTTGTATGGACATTTAAGTGGTGTATATTACGTATAAGACAATAGAATGATATTAGAACACACCCATTCTAAATACACGACCCCAAATATTTATTGTGCCCCTATGCCCGAATACCTTTTTATAAGCATCGGACGAGTCGGATGTTTTATGTCGCATAACTTGGCATCTGTTCCATCCCCAAGTCAGTGTCAACTGTTGGGATAACTAATCGGATCCTTTTAAAAGATGACGTAGGGGTTAATTCTCCAATGAGAAATTCCGTAATATGGGAAATAGAGCATTCGCTTTAAATACGATAATCCAATTTCGAGCAGGAAAAAATTCGATATTAATTTCCGATATATTTTTCGGGAATAATAAGGTTAATATAATGTTTGCAAATTCGATTTATTCTCCAGAAAAAAATGACAGAAAAATAGTTTAATGATTTGAAGAGAAGGAAAACCGAAGAAAGAATATATGTATGTATATATGTATTAAAAAAAAGCGATAATTAAATCTACATTTAATTTTAGAAATATTTTTCCTGTTACAATTAATCCGCTATTGGTGATGATAATACAGTAATTCCATTGTTCCCATTTATATAAATCTAAACGAATTAAACGTGGAATGATTTTTATCCCGCGTCCACTTGTATTGATAATAATTAACCTAGATTTTTAGCAAAAACCTGATTCGGCGATATTTCCACCCTTTTATAATAGAATGACCTGCATACTGAAATAATGTATTTTCGAAATTTAACACCGTAAAAATATTTATACGGAAGGACACCAACATCGATGACGCCATCGGTTTTTACCGTTCGTCGTATAAAGAGGCGGAGTTTGAGAGACGTCATCGATCTTTGCGTACCAATTTGGTTTCGTCAGAATAAAAAAAGAAGGAAGGAAAAAAAAGGCATCTTTACGTAACTTCATCGATTTGTGAACTGGTCGTTATTGAAGGTAGCGACAGGAAGATTACTTTTCCCGAGTATAAAGATTTATTCCATAATCTAAAATCCTTTGCTATGTTGTTGCTCAAGTTCAAACGTAAATGTTAAGTCGGTTGACCCCTCGTATTAATCGGTATCTCACCATTCTCTCTCTCGTTTAAGTTTCGAAACGTCTCAACAGAGGGGAAAGAAAAAATATATATATATATATTAACGAGTTAGTGTAATTTTTTTCGGAATATATTTTTACGAATTAAGTCTTTCGACTCTAACCAATCACGTGCAAAATGAGGGTTACGTAAATCCAACAGGATATTGTTCACTCCTTGTAACAAGTTAAGAGGGTTTACTATCGAAACTAATAGCTGTCCAGAGCACAGATTGAATTGACCTTGTGGAAGTACAGAATAAACTGGAAGTAAGCATTTAGATGAAGGTTTAATACACTCTTCTATACCTGATGACCTCAGGGTTGATGTTTCGAAATGTTGGTCCATCATTGGCGAATTCGAAACATTTTTTTTTTGTATATTTTTTTTAAGTTAACCACTCTCCAACTTAACTTTTATAAGAGAAGTTTGGGTAATTGCTTCGAGTTAACTCCAATCAAGTTTCATTGATTAGGTTTATAAGTTATGTGTTTCCTTTATTGAGAAACAAAAGAATAACGTGTAATGATTTTTTACTAATTCTAAATCGTTTTATTTTCACTTCACAGGATTATTAAAATACCACTAATCAAGCGAAAGTAGTTGTGTTTTTGTATATATTTACAAGTTTAGTATTTTATCGATGCTGTCGGAAATTTCGAATATACATATATTTTTTATTTTATAGAAAGAATTTCGATATTAAACGGAATGATTTCTTTTGTTTGGGTAATGATGTCTAGAATGCAGAACAATTACATCAGCTCTAGCATCTCCATATCAAAACTGCTCAGCTGGAGTCGGTACATCGCTGCCACTCTCAGGGAAACTTCTGACGAAAGTTGAAACTATTAATGTCCACGTTATGATCGCGGACAAAGAGAAGAGTGATGATGGCAAAGAACTTAACCATGACAGATGGACGATGAAAGTATGCTAAGGTTCGTTTAGTTCCAAGAACAGAAATCAATGTATGGACAATCATGTGTTATCAACCGCCAGCAGAACTCTGCAATTGGATGAATTTTTTTTCCTTCTTTTTTTTAATATTTTTTTTTTCTTCCTTTTTTTATTAGTGGGAAGAAAGGGAGAAAAAAAATTTTTTTCTTTTTTTTTTTGTAACGAGATTCGCAGATAAATTCTTGCATATAATGAATAGTAGAGTTTTACAGACTTGAATTTATTTGAGCAAATTTAAAATGGCAAAACTCGTTTGTAAAAATATTTAGTAGGTTAAAACTTTAAAACATGTAAATTTTCGTAAACAGTAATAGAATAAAAATAGTTCTAATTGGGCATTAAAACATCCATTAAACAAAAGAAATTAACGTTTTCAAAAATTAAGGAATAAGATGTTTAGTATCTAATTAAACCGTGTTTTAATACTCGAGTTTATTTTTAAAACTTTAGAATAATTATGGCATTATTTTTAATTGCGTTTAAAGAAAATTAGAGTGCAATTTTTGCTTTTTTTTCCTCCACTCTCTTTCTCTTTCTCTCTCTACGCAGTTTTGTTAGTATAAGTGTAATATTAATTATTCAGAAAAACATCATTTTGATGCTGATAAAAAGAATCAAATGCTCAAGTTGCAGATGTCAAGTTTCTTAAATTTATACAATATTCAATACATAATTCCAATTTTGTATATTCTTTTCTTTTACAAAGAAAGAAAACAATATGTCACTCTAAAGAAAAGACGTTGCTTTCACTACCTGAGGAAATATTAGCGCGGTAAAAATAAATCATAATAATAATCTTATAAATTGAAACAAGTCAGTGAAGACTGAACCTGAAAATGAAAAATGAATAATAAATCAATTAAAATATATTTTTTATTTTTTACGTTCAGTTTGATACATTTCGTGATTTGTAATAATTTTATACGAAAATAAAAAAAATGTAGGCTATATTTTTCTTGAGAAAATCACGTTAATCCAGTTTAACTACACTCGACCAGATTAATTTAATCCAGTTGCTTTAAAATCAAAGATAAAAGGTTAAGACATAAAATGTGTTTGTTACCGAAGTTGTCTCAAAAATCAATGTATTTGTTTATAAAACAATTTTCAAAAACTGTTGATCGAAGCTTACATCGCTACGTCACAATATAATCCTTCTAAATCCAATATGTACACGTGATCAGATTGAGTCTGAATAATCCGAAGAGCCTACTACAACGATTATTCTTGTCGAAGTCTCATACATCATCAGGGAGTCTGTTGTTGTTATGTTATGTTTAAAGCTAGTTTTTGAATAAAAAAATTGGTAATAGTATTGAATTTATTTTTATAGCCGATTTCGTCATGGCTTAATTTATTATTTAACTTAATTCATTTGAAATAATGGAGCGAAACTTTCTATCAAAATCATCATGGGAGAGACCAGATCGTGGTGTCGCCAGAGCGTTTCAGATGAAATCTATTGATAAGTATTTCCACCGAACACAATCAAAAGGTGTAGACTCAACAATAAGTTCGTGAAATGCATCGCATGCACGCAACAAGTGACAGCATCAAACTGTGTCCTACGAATTCTGCCTAAGGCATCGGACTATGCTATATATCGTGTTTTGACCATGCTGCAAGTCTTCCCCATCTCCAAATCATCGTTATGGATGACCAGCGACTTTACTCGACATGGAAATTAATGATCTTTACTATCTGGTCTGAGCACGGTCAACTTGTTGATGAAATATGGACAGAGTCCAACAAGAGTCATCTGTGTGGAGACTATATATCAATTTCTAAACTTTTCATGCAGGTATCAATAATATTTTTTTAAATAAATATATCTTATCGCAAAATAAGAATCTGTTAGTTCATTTTATTGATTTTATAAATTGAGCAGCTTTCCTATTCATTGAAAACTCTGCCTGGACTAAATGAAGACTAATGGAGTACTTTTTCATGGTTCCTTTCTTTGATCTGCCTGATAATTCAGTGCTTTTTTTACAGGCTATGCTATATTTTACCATTTATCTCAAAGATATTTTAAGAAGCTTCGTATATAATATATAAACTTAGGCAATTGTTGCAATGCATAAGTATTAGCTTTTGAATGCATTAATTTTTAATTACGTTTTATCAGGAATTGATGAAATTCGTTTTTTAATTAAATAACGTCAAAAATAATATCGAAAAAATTAATATATGTTAATTAAAATTCAATAGTTGATTTTTATACTGAATAATTCATAGAAAGTTGGCATAAATAACATTTGGAATTAGATTTATGCAAGATACTAAAGCAGCATGATTCGTACAGTATTAAGTAGTTTGTTAAGGGTTTATCGCCCTCGTTTAATAATACACACGTCATTTTACCGCTAATAATTTTATTATCTCAAAAGTTTATAGCAGATAATAGACAAACGTTTGTAGAAGCTAAGCATAGAGATCGACAATGTTTTTTTTTTCTTTATAGCTTGTTTACTTTTTTCTCTAGAAATTGGATCGAGCGGTTTTTTTATTTAGCTTTAGTCGCGTTTAAAGTTAGATAATTCGCATAACTATGTAGTTCTAAAAAGTAAGTAAAGAAAAATGATGGGAAAATAAAAGTGTAAGTTCGAAAAGTTTGAAATCCTGTAGAATTATATACACAGGTCGAAAGTTAGGTTCTGATTATGCTGATGTGATGTAGCAGTTAAAGTCGTAGAATGCCTCGCTAGTCACTGATGGAGTCACTACAAAACAAGGTAAACTACCTCTCTCGATATTCTGTTCGTCCTTTAATAGTTTTTAGCTTTGCATTCAATGGCCCTATCACCATCTTACCCGACTATTTTTCGCTTTCATCTCGATACATCCCATATACAGTCTCTTTTGTCTCTAGCATGCTCTTAGTGTTTATTAATGATTTTTTCACCATCATCACAGAATTGATTAAAGATTTTTAAACTGTTTTTATCTATAGATCTATTAACAACAGTAGTAAATTTAGATTATAGAATTTATTTTCTCGTCTAATTAATTCAAAATTTATCATAAATTTTATTCGAAATTTTCCAATTTTTTATTGGAATTAAACAATGTTATTTATGAGATCCATACCCGTCATCTATTATATCAATTATTGTTATAAAAAACACGTTCATAAATGTTAAAAGCAATGTCGAACCAGAATTAAATATCGTTATACAAGTTCTTGGAGTTATCCATATATATGTTTTGATGTTTTAAAATTGCGTGTAACGTCTATGTGGAATTGCTCGCGTGAGATTTGGTTCCAATATAAGGTTTTGTTCCTTTGCTTTCGATGTTTTTCCAACATAAAAATCCTAAACAATAACTTCATTTTCCTCGTTTATTAAATAGTAATAATTTCGTAGGCCTACATTATTTAATATTTCCCATTTGAATCGAAATTAACATTTATAAAGAGTTGATAGAAACGATGGTGACGTGCCTAGACTTGCCCATATATAGACTGGTAATTGTGAAGTCATTAAAATAAATTTATCTCTGTATCTGTACAAGACTGGAGTGCTTTATACTTTAAATCGTCTTGCCAGCAACGCAAATAATACCCATAAAGAATGGAAATTGGAAAATCTTTCGTAATGTTAAATACTTTATTTGTTATATTTCTATTCGAATTATAAGCTTTAATTCGGACAAATAACATCGAAACTTCTTTCCTATATGTGGTAGTGCAAACGGTTAAAATTCGCATGAATCCAATCAGGCCGAATTCTCCGGCAAATTATTTAATTCCTTCGAGTCTGCTTCATGTAAAAGTCGCTCGTGTGCCTAATAAAAAACGAGTTAGAGATTGGATGTTCCTTCTACCGTCCATAAGGTAGCTTTAAAAATCGATACTTGAATTCTCATTGCCATTGTTATTCAGAGGGAAAAAAACGGGGAAATATGACTGCGGAACACTTGTTCGTATTCTTTAGTCTTTGCCAAACTAAATTAACTCTCTGGTACGTAGGCCTACAAAATTTAAATCGAAATTCGGCTTTGTAAGTTCTCTCTCTTTCTCTCTCTTCTTCTCGCTCTTTCTCTTCGCCATTTTTGCACTTGTACGTTTGCGATTCACTTAAAAAGATTTTCAATACAACACACTTTCGTTTTTTTTTTGGCTAGCTATTAATACGAGCCATCGTTAAGCCGGCCGTAATTTTTAAGTGTTGTGGAAAATTCCTAAGTGTTGATTTGCTGTGATCGATATTTGAAACATCAATTAAATGCAAATTTTAAAATAAATTTCGATTGGTGTTTATCTTAATAACATACAGAGGTGATTTAAGCTTTTCCAAGTGCGATATAGTAAATGACAACGAAGTGACGGTATCATTGCCAAGGGCTCTTATATTTTCTATTCTCCTCCATTCTCATTTAGTATCACACCACCCTGCCTCTCTTATCTGAGGTAGGAGGGTTGTTCCCCCTATCCAGGGATGGTTTACCACTAAACACCAGCTAGACCTGATTGTGAGTAAACTGCACTAAGTATAAAAGATGGATCGCATTTCGTTGATATCTTAGTGAAATCAGAGAAAGAAATGCCAACTTCTGCAGTAAATAAATCAGAATGACCCATAAAAGAATCCGTTGGGTCATAGGTTACATTACAGGATATTGAAGAGATTGGTTGTTTTTTAAAAGGGTAACGTGTGCATAGATGAGCGGGCTAAGATGGCGGACGTGACCGTCTAACGTAATCGAGAAAAGGACTAGTTTAAACGTATCTAACCACTTGGCAAAAGAGGAAGTGAAGAATAATGTCGGACATTATCGCAATTAAGACCGTTTAGTTTATATTAGTGAACTCGGAGAGCAGGGGGGATGTGTGAAAGCTCTGATTTGGTAGCCGACAGTAGACAAAGAACATCTGTAGCCTTGTTAAGTCAGCAGCCTGTACGCGCCGGGTGGGGTTGGGAAGTAAGCCTTGTTATCTTACAACGATGAGGACTATTCCACTTAGCTGGACTAGGATGTGACGTGTTATCGCCAAGATTGCAATTGCTCGTTCAGTTAAAGCAAGGATATGACCAGATAGAGTGAGGACAAACAGAAGCTATGATATTAGTCACAGAGTATTTTATACTTGGAATCAGTTTTCTTCCGTCTTCTGCCAAAAAATTAAAGAAAAATTGCGCAAAACGCGATTCAAGATTAAAATGAGAACTCATCTACGCATTGTTTATAAAAGGATCGAAATTAAAAAGCTGCACGACAGTGTCTTTGGCCGATGTCAAATGTACCCGATGACACCAAGCCAAACCGGATGTCACGTGATCTCACGGTTCACGTGCCAACGGAGAGATTTTGTACACATTTCCACGTGGCCGTCGTCAAATTGGTTGCACGGTTCATATAAAACCGAAGCCATGTGATCGTAGTGGAGCTAAGCGACGTGTCCACAACTCTAAACGAATGGAACACCACCCACCCTAGCCCCAGGGGTAGAAATCAAACGACCACACATAAAACTTTTCTACCAAGAAGGGCATACGATAAGAGACGTTATCGCCGAGTTGTGCCAAGAATTCTTGATTATTCCCATGCTTTTGTCTTTTTTTTTCTTTTTTTTGCACCCCAAATCCTTATTTAGCCAGTAGTCAATCTAAAATATCCTCTTTTTGGATAAGCCGAAAATCCTAGGTAAATGGCACAGTTCAACTATCTTGTAAGAATTAGAAGTGTTTGGATTTGGACCGATTTCAGAAAGATAGGATTGTTCAACAGTTGTTCAAAAACAATGTTAATTATTAGGAGCAATGCAGGAAAGTTTGCGCACCTGTTGTCGAAGTAAGGGAGCAAAAATTCCGACGCTCTATTCGCCATTACGAGCCAACGTTTAGCTAATCTGTACGCGTTCTTGCCATCAGCTTGGCGGGAGACAACATCCGTTCAACTTTATCGACTTGGAGAGAAAGAAGAAGAAAAATATTCCCACTAGCATCCCCCATCCGAGCGACGCACAGCTCTTCTGCATGGATTGGACATGCGCTGCGCTGGTGGCCGTGCGAGACAATAGATGGCAGCTCAAGCCCGTGGATCCATAAAGGTGTCAGCATGTTATAACTGGTGGCATACGGAGTTGGTAGGTGTAGCTAGCAAGGTCGCAGCCGTTTGTGTCGCGCGTTCATCCGGCCATGGAAATACTATCGCCATGTGCACTAGGAGCTTGTCAATGGTCAGAGGACACATACCGACGGGGTTGCTGACAATACAGGTGAGGTACAACTTCTAATTGGTAGTAGCCTGCATTAATTTACGGATTGGTACCGCTTCATCGCTCTCCTATCTAATTACGCTGCCGGCCCAAGCGAGATGGCGCTGCGTTCGTGTTCATTTAGCCACGTCGAGCTGGGGGATGCAAAAATAATTGCGACCAATAAAAAGAGGCCCGCTTTGTAGAGATGCGTACGTTGATTGGCTGACGAACCAATCTAGCGAATTAATTACAGGGAACCATGTAGAAGAGCCAGTCGTTGCTATGGGAGGGTTGTGTGTGGTGCAGCGCGCGCAAGCTAGATCCGGCCTCCGATTCGCGGGCTTGCCCAACTTCTGAGCCCCAATCACAGGCCAAGTCATGACATACGGACTGCATACCAGAACAGGTTTGATCACTTTTCCTTTCTAGCGCTTATATAATATAGAGAGCGGCGGTGGTCGGTGCGGTTAGTTTTAACCACCTTCTTACGGTATAAATCCGAACGGGAGAGAAATTCGCTTCCTACCAGTGTCGGTTTATCTCTCTTTCCGAGCAAAAAAAACAACGTCCGGTTGTATCCTTTCGGATTTTTATAACAGCTGATCAATAGTCCAGACACCTGTTTCTTATCTCGACAGCATGTTTTCAGATTGGATAATTACTTACACCATGTTGTACCACTTAGTGAGGGTTAACTCTGCACTAATTATATACTACCTTTTACTGACAAGCTTGCAGATAATCAAAGTCCGGTTCTGACACTCCCTTTGACAATATACATATTTTGTGGTTATAATTCTCCTCCAGAAATCATTGCCGAACCATTCACGTCTGACATTCTGATCAGATAATGCCAGTTCCCTAATGTTGCATTTAAAAAGGGTGGATGCTTTTTTTTGCTGCCAGATAAGATAATCATCGGATAAAGAAAAAAAAACTGTCGAGTCCGTTATAAAATAAATGTTGATAATATTGTCATCTCCATCTGAAAAGAAATCTCCAGTTAAAAGCAGAATTTCCATCAGTTATTTTTACGCAATTCTCTATAGTAGTTAAATCTGTAGAATTATTATTATTATTATTTATTATTATTCTAACCTTATTTTAGTTACGTTTCGTTCTGTAAAGTGGTTTTAAATTGCAAGACGTATTTCCAGAAATCTGAGATTTTTATTTGATACATTACCTATATCTATGTACTTCGAACTGTTTATTTTACAGGGGCAGCAGTATTCGAAATATTTATCTAATATAATACGCCAGATCCTGAATAGTTTGACCTTGATCGAGTTTACATTTTATTTTATCCATAGGTGTGAATATATATTAGGATGGAAGAAAGTCCAATAATAGTATTTCATCTGTTGAATTTAATTGAGACTCTCTGTTGATTGTCTTAGTTTTCGTTCAATCATTTAGATCCTGTAACACAAAGCTTTGATTGCAGCTGGAATTTTCTTCTTTTTTTTCCTTTCTCTCTCGTGATCGACAGCTATTTGGATCTTTTCAGATCAAATGATCCTTAATTGTATTGTTTCCTTCATTTTCTAATTAAAATCCGGAAGATATTGTCCGGACTAAAGATTATCCTAATTGTTGCACTTCCTCTGTTGCGATTCTTCTGAACAGAAAATGGTTATTCAACAGTCTGTGAAGTGTAACCCACAGACATTTATACTGTTACAGACAACAGAACATGCTTTAACCGATAAGAAAGTGAATTTAGAGGTTACTGAGGTTATTTTTACATACCAGTTGTAAGGATTTGAAAGACAATCAATGAAAAATTGGTCATTTTGACGAAATTTCTATAGTTTTTATCCGGTCGAAACTACGTATTCGAAAATGATCTTTCGATCGTCACGTAAATCTGTAACTCGGTCCTTCAGGAATTCAAATTAACGAAAATTTAGGCCAAAATTTGATTCGGATTCGAACGTTTGATTACGGTTTAAATTAAATATGGAGTTAAGCCAATAACAACCTAAAAATTTCTCTTTATTCTTTTTCGAAAATAGATCATTGGTAGACTCGGATTGCGTTAACGATTTTTCTAAAAAGGGAGGAAGAACAACCAACTTAATTTTTCAACATTGTTAATGGATGCATAATTTAATTACAACGTTACCCGACATGAATTATTCTATCAGCATTCGGAACAAAAATTGGCTTATGTCAATCTCTAAATTAAATTTGAACCAGGATTATACTAGATTTGCTATGCAGATTAAGTAATTTCTAACGTTAATCAAGGAGGAATTAATCTTCGTCAGTTGATTAGTACCAAATTCGGTGATTAAAAATATGGAAATCTAAATAACGAAAATCGGATCCCGTATTCGATGTTTTTTAATATTCTGAAGAAGTAGAATGTTTAAAAATCAACACGCAAGAATAACTTTTTATATTCCTTTAAAAGGAAGAATTTTTCGGACCGAATGAACTGAAACTGACTGTTCAGAGTTTGTTAATTAACGTTTCAACATATGACGGATATATGGTACAAAATTTGATATCCCAATCGTCAAATTCTAAAATTAGTCGTAACTGCGAAATTTTCCATCTGTTTTTTACTCAAAGAAATCAATTTTAAATTCTCTCTACCAAATATATGTCGCAAAAAAAATGTAAACTTTTGTTATATAGGCTATACGTAACATAAACTGTGCGTAATTATAAGTTATAGTTTATAATCAGTTGATAAATCTGATATATAAGTTTAAATGTTTTCATAATTTTAAAAGTTATATAAATACATATCGCATAATTCGAAAAATATGCAAAAAAAAAAAGCAGGTTAAAACGCATATCAATCTATAAATAATGTAACAGTGTAATTGGGTTGCAACATTAATTTAAAAAAAAAAAAAAAAAAGCGAAAATTTATTCCACGTTCTGGGATTATAGCAATTTCGAAATTATTTGCAATTATTTGTAATGTTTAATAATATAGGATTATTGGAATTATTTTGTCTGCAAAAGTGACGATCCGACATTCAAACGGCCCAGTTACTGTTTTGGTCTCCTATTTTTGTCCGTGATTGCTGAAGGAGAACTCTGTCAGCAGGTGGGAGGTTCGGTACACATGTTCAGACTTCTCACAACGCCTCTTATCGTTCATCTACAGACTTTTAAAAAAAGAAACTGCCAATTCTGATATTTGCCGTCCAGCGAAATATCCCCCAAAAAATTGCTTATTTGGGTCGAAAATTTTCTCTCTTAATAATTAGTTAAATATACATCAATTGACTATTGACTTAGTAGGTCACTACGAACATTTAATACTACTTCCTTTTCCTAATATACTATACTTTTTTTCACTCTCTTAGACACACCTGAGTTCTGCATCATTAATTCTGTTGTTCGTGCCCAAAATATACATTTCCTAGTACGATTTAACAGTCCAGACATACATACATACATATAAAAATATAACGCGCATTATACGAGAAATATATAACCTTAATTACGGGATTAAGTCGAAATTTATTGGTTAAATTCGGTAAAGGTAGTTGCTTCGCTCTTTCGCACAAAAAACATCGATTATTATATAGAATTACACGTAGATTAAATTGTTATCAAAGTCTCGATATCGAGTTAATCGCGAGTATTAATTACTTGGAAATCTAATTCTCAACAGCACTCGAACAAAATTAAAAAAAAAACGAAAATTTAACGAATTACAACCGATACATTACGCCATTTCGTTAATTAGATTTAAAAGATAATTCGATTGTAAAGTTAATTTGCAATCGCCGTTGTTGTTGTTGCTGCTGTTGTTGTTGTTGTTGTTGTTTACGAATTCGACCAACTTTATTAATAATTTTCTAATTAATTTTTAATCGCAAATTCGATTTTAAATTGGAATGAGTTTTAATAATTTATGCATTTATTCGGGATTTACAAAAAGAACAATTTCAAATTTTTATTAACATTTGCAAAATTGATTTTTTTTTTTTTTGTTCTTCTTTTTAATCAAACGTTGTGATGTCGTCGTCGTCGTAGTCCTTGTTGTTGTTGTTGTTGTTGTTAAGATCTATTGTAATTGCCTAATTCTAGATACGCTCCGTAATGTGTTTGTTTTAAGATAAAAATTAATGCTATCTACTTACATAAATTAACATATAGATTGCCGAATAAAAATTGGCACTCCAGCCATTAGCAATAATAATAATAATAATAAATTTATAAAATTTTCTTCTCTCCTTAATTATAAATATTGGAGATAAATTATAAATAGCTGATTAATTAAAAATAATTTATTTTAATGTAAACCAAAATGGCGATAACCTTCTTTTTTAAAGGGGAGAAAAATCGCAATTTTATGACTTTCGTACTAAATGATTAGTTTATATTAATAACAATAAAAAAAATTTATAATTTATAGAATAAAATATTAGATTACAATTTTGTTTTAAGTCTAGATAAATTCCTCGAAGATGTTTATCTTATAATTCCGCAATTTTTTCTCATTTATAATAATAATCGATGTCGAAATTAAATATATCATTTTGGAATTTTAAAATAAAATTTAATATTTTTAATATGTTTAAAAATAATTATCGGTTTTCTCCAAACTAAATTATTTGAGTTAGTTGCCAATAGAATTTATTATTGTTTGATATTTCTTAGTAGACGGTATCGAATATCATTCTGTTTCTTCATTTGATGCATATTTTAAATTATTCTTTGCATAAACAATTTTTTTTTTTTTAATTTATATTTTATTATTTTTGTTGTTGTTGTTGAAAAAAACCTTTATAGAAACTTAAGGAAAGTTTAAAAAATATATACACACAATATATAAATTTATAATCGAGGGAAGCGAAGATAAGATCACTTTTCATAAATCCTAATGTTGCAAATATATGGTAGAAGCTATTTTAAGTTGGATTCTAATAAATGGTCTGCAGACTAAATGACGATTCCAGTAATATTTTTACTGCGAATGTCATTAAGGAAACTAATCAATAAAAACGAAAATAATTATATATATACGTATAAAGAAAAAAGAAAGGGGAAAAAAGCAGCAGTTAAACTATTGAAAATGGTAAATTCCTTTCAAACTGTCAACAAAATTTTGTCTTCTATCGGGCGAAGCAGAGATAAGAGTTGTGTATTTGTCTCTTAGAACAGTAGATTTCAAAAACGAGATAAAATATTAAAATGACCAAATTGACAAAGAAAGAGACTTGATCAGAACAATAGAGTATCATGAATTTTGTGCCACATGACGTGTGATTTAATGTCTGCATTCATCAGCATCCAAAAGCCATACGAATAGACTTGGATCCATTAATAATGTTTATGGAATTTTTCTACTCATCGTCTGTCGGAGTCGATGATTAGGGAGAAAAGTGTAAATCATTGTTCTCACTATTGCTTCATTGGATACAAAGCGGGTCTCCGTCATCAATTGTACTTTAAAAAATTTTTCCCAAATCTAGTTTAATGATGGTACGAAAGACTTTGATAAAGATTGTTAGAAAATAAAGTTTTTATATATAGATTTATGCTCTTCCAATTTTTTCCCCGTTTTTATTTTTTATTTTATTTTATTTTTTGGTCAGATTTCCTTTAGCTACTATCCTTCGAAGTTCACTCGTTTTTGTATTTTGGATTTTGAGCTCTTTTCAGTTGAGTAGAATAAATTGTGACGACTGTACAATGATGTGCGATTCTGAATAGTACTTGGAGACGTAACAGAAAAGTAGTGTCCTATAGAACTATACAATTCTATCCAGATGAATTTCTACGCCATTGTTAGTCGGGTTGAATCGCATAGTAATGTAATGTTCGAAATTTTGGATCGGAGTCATGCGTTATAATACACGAATTGTATCATTAATAAACTCTTCTTGCTTATTATCCGAGTCTCGCCGTTATGACGTCACAACTATTGATCTAAGTAGTCATTTCTCAGAACATTTGATCAATAACCGTTTCAAGAAATGTGATATCATTAAGATATTTTTGGTCTTCAAACGCTAATTTTGTAGAGTCGAAAACTGATTTATACAAACTAGCCAAATTCCATTGAGGAAAACTTTTGGATAACAAGCGATTTTGGGGGCCTATTGTATCCACGAGTCGTTCCACAGGCGTCAGTAACTATGCTTCAAATTGTACACTTTTCTGTCCCGGGAATAGATTCGAGTATACAAGAAATAATCCATTGTAAAGATGGGTGAAAAGAGGGAGATGATTGTGCCAGAGGCATGGTTGCCCCTGACGAAGACAAAAGAATCCCATAATAATCAATCACAGGACACCCTTGGGCGAGGTGGGGACAGGCGACACCTGCAGACTAGACACCCCCTACAGATTGGGGAATGTTGTCCTTCAGTTTTGTTTCCTGAAATTTGTAATAATCTGTCTAATAAAACGTTAAAAAAATATCTGATTTGTTGAAAACGTCTACTTCCGTTTTAGAGCTTGTGACTGCATGTCATCGTTTTATATAAATATATAACCATAATTTTTAGATGCAAATTAAAACTGCTCTACGTATATTATCAGTTGTGTAATTGGTTGACGTGATGGGGAAAATGAAACATTGACACTCCTGCAGATAACTCGCAACTTAAGTGGCATCTAGTTACAACAGGATGTTTCTTCTTCGTTATTATAGAAGGTGAAAGTCAATAGAACGAGTGCAAAGTATATCCAATCAAAAATTAATTTCTCTACGCAGACATAGAAAATGTGTTGTAATGATGGAGTAATGAGAATAAATAGCATTGACTCGTCTGTCATTACACAGTTAAGAAAGTATAATTTTTACGGGTCCCTAAGGTCATGTTACACCCAGCGAAGGGGAATAAACAGGTAGGTTAAAAGTTTTATAAGGAAAACATAAATGTAAAAGAATGAAGACAAAATATGTATATTTCTCTATGTATGAAGGATTTCCTGTCGTTCTCTGATACTTCATGGCTTCTGAAATCAAACGAGAATGACGCTTGATTTTACGATTCGGTGGATAGCATTGGATATGTTAATGGTCGCAGACAACCATCCAGCTAATGGTGCTGTGTCCACCGCCATTCAGACATCTATACCACTTGGGACATAGCAACTGGAGTAGCCACCTAACTATGTCACCCGTTGCTATAGAAACAAGCAGTGCTGCTATTTTGCACACAATTGTGTCTAGCTAATGATAGTGCTTTTAGAGAGTGGCAGCAAAGAGTAGGCAGGAAGGTCACTTTTCACTCGATGGATTAAGAAAACCGATATTTTTCCACGATTCGCTTTAAGAATTTTCAATGCTGATAAGCAACTACATTCCAAACTTTTTTAAAACTCATTTTCTTCCGTTAAATGAGCAATTAGGCCTAAATAGACAAGTGGCCTACTACCTTCATCATCATTTTAAAATACAACAAACTCGATACATAACATTTCGTAGCTATAGTTTCTTCGCCCCGTCACGTGATCGGATAGGTCACCTTGCTATGACGTCATGCGACAAGCCATGGGTGACATTTCCCACGTTCACCTGGATCCCGAACTTTTCCTATTCTATTGGACTGGCTTCACTTAGTTTCTCGAGTGGATCTTTTGTGATTAAGTAATTACCATCTGGACGAAGACATTTCCTAATAAGGACTCTAACTGCGTTCATTTTGCACGGAGTTTGGACATTATGCTACTAATTTTCTTCGGTTCGTCTACAATTTAAAATGCTGTAGAGTCGATTGCTAATGAAACTGATTCGTTTATAATGATTTCTCAGAGAAAACTAGTGACGCTTATGAATTCGTAAATAAAGTGACGCGATATTAAATACTGTTTTTACTTAACGAAAAACTTTAATATTTATCGTAACGAAGTAAAAAACAACTAAATAAATTTATCAAAGCAGATGTAATAAAGTTGAAAGTGTTATTGTTTTACTAATATCATCCTATACAATTTTATCTTCCAACTTCAGTTACCAGTTAAATAAGACTTTATACAGTATTTGAATGAATTAATACGATTTAAATTATATTCTACAATCCTATAATATAATGTGTTGTAACATAATTATATGAAGTCATTAAGTCTTTAAGGATTGTATAAGTTATAAGTAAAGAGATAGAAAACAATTATTAAATATTTGGTGAAACAGATAAGCGAAATTTTCTTTTGATAACAAGGATTTCGATGTATCGTGAAATATATATTATTCTTTGAAACCCAGATTATTTCATAGAAATTTATTATACTTCTAATTTGTTTGATCTTTTTATTTATTTTTATATTAATATCTAAAATTCAAATTTGAAAGACAAATTGCTGATAATTTTTTTAATATTACAAACTTATCTCCGTAAGACGATTCTTACGAGTGGGTCTAAAGTACAATACAGCACTGTTATCTATTAAATTAATCGCATATAAAAGGTATTAATGAATATTTGTATTAAGATAATAACTTCGCTCTAAACTGATTGTTGGTATTTCTTTGCAGAGTCAGTTGGAGGTGTCCACGATGACGTAGCACCATGGAAGCCGAAGCACCAGCAGCGGCCATGGACACTGGTCAGGGGAGGGACAATCATGTGCTGGTAGAGAGGACTCTATCTCTCCCTCTCAATTCCTGCTCGTCCGATCAAGTGGACTCAACATCCGGGGATCTGAAGGCATCGCGACCAAGTCACGAAAGCAGAATGTCCCCTGAACA